>JASCZW010002933.1:600000-811571 GCA_034211315.2 Aedes japonicus | reverse complement strand
TCAGCGCCCGCCCATGCCATGATGTTCACAAACCACCAGCACGCCAGAACCATAACGTGGGCGGCGGTTGCTGCTGCGCAACGATGCGCCTGCAGCGCTTGTTCTTCACCAGCAACCAGCCATCAAACCATAGATGATCAAAAAACGATGGATCATGATCATAAAATATTTTTCATCAAACTGAAAAAAAAAAAACTAGAATACAAATTGTTTTACAGTATAGAACATTTTCCCCTCTCTCACATTAAATTTTGTCAATTTGAAGACCAAATAACACACTTCCGATCAATGCATCTTTTTGAGCGCTGAAATTCTTGTGTAATGAAAATCTCCATTGGTATTATTAAAATTTGTTATCAGCGCTGTCTAGATCTTAGATAAATGGAATTGGGTCATTGTGTCAGGATTAACAGGCTCATACAGGAATTATCAAATTAAAGCTTAGACTACAGCTAAAGTAGTCTTCTTCAGATACCTTCAATTGGGAATCAGCTTAATTCTGATTATTTTAATATTTTGTTTTCTATAATACAAAAAAAATTACAAAGCAAAATTCTCCGCATATTTAACGCACTTTATAATTATCTGAAAACGGAAACCGTCTTCACGATATCAATTTTCATTTTGCGGCTTGCACACGAGAAATGAATGTCCCAGATTTGTTTTACAGGAGAGTAACGGTCTCATTTTTCCATTGCATTGTAATTCGAGAAAAACAAGTAATATATTTTGAATCTACTTAGAAATCGTTTCCAAAGAGTAAGTCAGACAGCTGTATATATTTGCCCAAACTTGCTGAAGCGTTTCATGAGAACGCCTTCTGAAAAGACAACGCTCCTTCATAGCAAAGGGAAAAAGGCTCCACTCTGCATTACATCGAGTCCTTGCACATGCGGCACAGCTGTCATTTGATTTAGATTGACTGCCTTCATTAGAAAAAAAATGATAATGATATGTTTTTTTCAATGAAATTACCTAACAGGTTGTTTCAGAAGTTCTGCGCTCATCCTTATATTATATGGCAAAGAATGGATTGCGTAGATGCTATTCAATGAAAACCTTAAATGCACCAGAATAACAAAATTTTCAGAGTCAGCAATTATAATGCAGTCAGTTGCTTCCAAATTATTTTAGTTGTTTTAAGTATGTTATACCTGCTAAATACTATGCGGGAATTGCCAATTTTTCTGTGTTTCATTACAGAGCCAATTTAGATTTTAGCACGATTGTTTACTTCCATTTAAATTTGATACAAGAAAAATGTACAAGGTTTAACATGATTTTCATTTTCTGTAGATTTTCATTGCTTATAGTTCTAAAAACAAGTCAGATACATGTTTTAGGTCGGTGTTAGAATATCTTGTGCGGGTTTTAAACATTAATTTAACATTCCGATTTATTAAATATTATACGCAGATTAGTATGTTACACTTGAATAAAATAGAATACGTTTGGCGGTTACTAAAAACATTGAAAATTCACGCATACGAGAGCGTCTTTGTATTGAATGATGGCCCAGAAACTGTGAGTGCCCTGACGGACACATTTAGATTAACTGTACTGGAGTTGCTGGCTCTTGCCTTCTCTGATAAAGCGATAAGTCTTCGCAATAGCAGAAAAGTATAGGAATAGCTTATCCAACTTTGTTCTTCACTGCATAACTAGTAGTTTGTATAGGCCTCCGTAACTATTAATTTAAACATGGCAATTTAAACACGTGTTTCATTGGGGCCAAATGTCTCATTCCTTTCCAATGGAATCGCTGTATACATATTACATATATATATATATATATATATATATATATATATATATATATATATATATATATATATTATTATTATATATATATAAGATATATATTTTATATATATATATATATATATATATATATATATATACATTCTACGGGAAAAGAATAGAGCTGGAAAAAGTTGTCTGATTTGCTCAAAATGTTATATATTTTTCACGAAAATATACAGCATCTGCATTTTATTTTATTAGGGTGACCATAAAGATATAGGCTTGATTGTATTTTCGAAATTCTTATTTTGAAAATCATAACTTTTGAAATCAAGGTATTGATTTTCAATGTTCTTTATAAATAAGAGAATATTACTTTTGTTTTTATTGTAATATTGATGAAAATAATTATTGTAATTAAATATGTTAGTCAGTATATTGTTTTTATGATTTGGACGTTGGACCACACATTTCCATTTATATTTTATCGTAACTCAAACATTTTTACATAACATATCAAAATTTCAAATGTTTCCATTAAGCTGTTTTGGGTTACAATTCTGAAATTCTCAAGTTTGCCCATACACATGGAATGGTTATCATTTTCCATCACTCAAAATAATACAGGGAATCATTTTATTGCAGTTATCAAACCAGCTAATAAATTCTCTGATTTACCATGTTGACAAATTGCTTTATTTGGTGAAATACAAAATTATCATGTAGGAGTGTTTCACTACTCCTGACTTGCAATCAGCTCAAATTGTTTAAAAAGAGACCAACACAGCTAGATGCATCAGCCAGGGCCTACGCCAGTACTGGACACAACTTGCCAGCGATAAGTACCATAGCGATTTAAAATGCCGCGTACACCACGACGAACCAACCACACTACTAACTACAGGTATAAATGCACGAACCTTACTGCTCAAAACGCCTATCACAATGGAGCACGACTGCCAAATTGCACATGCCTAGAATTATTACAGGAAACTCCAATCAAATTGTGGTTTCATGCAGCAGTGAACAGCTTGATTGCTAACTTACTTTGTACATCACAGACTACATCAGTTGCAGAATGAGCTTCACTATGCCAATCTAGAATGCGAGTAAACAGGTTTCTGAACTGCAGTTTGGATTTTTCATGAGTTAAATATACTGAATTTCAATGCTTAGTATTCAAAAATTGTATCTGGCCGGCGTCCAACGCGTTGACACCCAGCGTTGGGTTGGAAGATTCCCAACCATTTTGAACGCATCTACGAAATCCCACAGAGAATGTTGGTTTGAAAACCAGATCATTCCAGCAGATGAACACGTGGAGACCCGGATGAATCTCGAATAAATCGACTCAGAATTGAACAATGGAACAGACTGCCACTACGAATGGATTTGTTTACGCAAACATACTTGCAGAAAATGTTTATTTACTGCGGAGCAACAAGGTAATTACTAAAATCAATCCCCAAAATCCAATTTGAGTTAACTGACTGCATTACACCGATGACTTCCGAAAATCAATTGTTACCTGACCCCATATTGCCATTATCAGCGCTTGCCATATATTATAAGGATGAAGTCATCAAAATGTGCTCACAGTCATAGCAACGCAGAATTTACAAAACATAATTACGTTGCCGTTCGCTCGTTGGCGGTACTGTGTGATCTTCACCACTGAAATATATCCATTTTTTCTAATGAAGGTAGTCACTGTTGAGAACAAGATGACTGGGCTTCACGAAGCCATTACGTGACTGAGAAGGGAATACAGAAAAGGGTGTTGAGGCATGAAGAGAAGGCCTAAAGTTGTGTTGCTGTTTGCCAGCGTCATCATATTGTTGAATTACTTGGGCCGTTTCTAGATTCCAAAATATTACTTGTTTTTCGAAAGATTGCTAATGCAATGAAAAGAAAATAAAGAACTGCCAAATTCTGTAAAACAGTCTTCTGGGACATTGTCACATTATTTAGCCACAAAAATTGGCATTATCAGAATGGCTCAGTTTTCGCATTTAGAGTGCCAAAGAATGGATTTCTGTAATTTTTTTGATGAATTCTGAAAATAATATCAATCACAATGCCGAGTTTTAATTGAAGGTAATCTGAGAAATTTGCTTCAGTTCCAGTACTTGAGATTTGAAGCCTAATTCCTTCACAGGGTGAGCTCAACTGCTGACTGCAGCCACTCTGTCTCAAGATTAGGGAAGCAGTTGCCGCCAAATTTATTAATAATGGAGTTTTCACAGCACAAAAGAATTCTTCAACGTAGTATCAGTATTATAGAGCAGGTGTTTGGGACTTCAAAATTTACATTTGAAAAATACCCTACACGCTAAAAAGGTATTACAAGGAAAATTACTTAAATTTATTCCTAATGCGGAATACTCAAAATATGAGTTAAATTTACTAGCGTTTACGTTACAAATTGAATAAATTTATGAGCACTCATGCTGAATTTGATAACGGATTGTGGCCTATTATTGCGTAAACCATGGCTGAGTAAATCCTACAATGCTGGTCTCGCTTTAAACAATTTGAAGTGTACGATTATATTCTTACATTTAATGGAATTGAATTGAACCAGCCTCTCCCCACTTATGATGAGTACATTACAAATAAAACTAGATTTGTAAACATGGTTTCATTAGAATAAGTTTGATAATCCTCAATGAAGGGTTCTCGCAGTTGTTTGAAGAAAGATGGAAAATGATATCTCCATGCGTATGTGCTAAAACTTGAAATTTTCAAAAATTTAACTAAAAATACCAATGAACATTTGAGATTTTTGATATGCTATGTAAAATTTGAGTTTTGATAAAAATATGTAATAGCAGTTATTCAACATTTCAAAATATAAACAACAAGAAGGACAGCAAATGCTACAATACTATTTTAATCAAAAACGAAGAGTAATAATCTTCTAATATAAAAGAACATTGAAAATGATACAGCGGTTCAAAGTTATGATTTTCAAAATTTCGAAAAATGATTTGGTAAATTTGTTGTATTCTTACGAAGAACATACAAGCGACTTACAAAATGGACAACTTTTTCAACTTGTTCTTTTTTCCGTGAATCGCTGTATATATATATATATATATATATATATATATATACAGCACTATTGAAAAAAGTTATACGATCTCTCAGAATTTTATAATACTGGTAGATTAATAACACGGTAGACTATTTTTATTTCTAAGAAGAATTGACTTCTGCGTTGGGATTGCCAAAATCGTGATTTTTCAAATCTTCACTTCAAAATTTATCTTCCTAAACCGTTTAACCGATTTTAGTCATTTTTGGCCATTGTTTTGTATTTTTTTCATACAAAAATTGATATATTCAAAGGTTTCGTATTTTTGCTTGGAAATTCAAAAAATACCAATACAATGGCCAAAAATGACTAAAATCGGTTAAACGGTTTAGAGTTATAAATTTTTGAAAATTGAAGATTTTGAAAAATCACGATTTTTGGACCAGTCTAACGCAGAAAGGTCCAGTCTAATAACGAAATAAAAAAATACGGGTCTAATATTTTTCGATGTTGAAATATCCTACCGAATATTATAAAATTCTGAGAGATCGTATAACTTTTTTTCATGGAATTGCTGTATATATATATATATATATATATATATATATATATATATATATATATATATATATATATATATATATATATATATATATATATATATATATATATATATATATATATATATATATATATATATATATATATATATATATATATATATATATATATACAGCGATTCCACGGGAAAAGAATAGAGTTGAAAAAAAAAGTTGTCCGATTTTGCTCAAAATCGCTTGGTATGTTCTTCATCGAAAATAATAAGACCCGTATTTTTTTATTTTTTTATTAGGGTGACCATGTTCGATATAGGGTTACCAGAAAAATCGACATTTTTCGAAATTTTTTATTTTTGAAAAATCATAACTTCTGAACCGCTGAATCGATTTTCAATGTTTTTTTATAAATAGAAAGATTATTACTTCTTGTTTTTATTAAAAATATTTGTTAAAATAATTAATGTACTCAAATTTGCTAAAATGGTCAATATATTTGTTTTTTATGATTTTCGAAATGTTGGACCACAACGACTATTTATTTTTATATTTTTTTATAAAAATTCAAACATTTTTACATAACATATCAAAAAATCTCAAATGTTCATTGAGCCGTTTTTGAGTTAAATTTTTTGAAAATTTCAAGTTTTTTGCCTATACACACATGGAATGAGCATCATTTTCCATCACTTCAAAATAACTGCGGGAATCATTTCATTGAAGTTATCAAACTTATTCCTAATAAATTCATGATAACCATGTTTACAAATCTAGTTTTATTTGTGAAGTAATGTACTCATCATAAGTAGGGGAGGCTGGTTCAATTCTGATTCCATTAAATGTAAGAACTATAAATCAGCCTCAAATTGTTTAAAAGCAGAGACCAACATTGCTAGGGTTTACTCAGCCATGGTTTACGCTATAACTGGAGCCACAATGGTCCGTTAGCGTCCAAATTCAGCATGAGTGCTCATAAGGATGGCAGAGGCACTCATGCCGAATTTGAGTTGTAGCGTAAACCACGACTGAGTAAACTTAACTCATATTTTGAATTATTCCACATTAGGGTCATTTTGAGTGAACCGAACCGAAACTAGAATACAAATTTTTTTAGCGTGTAGAACATTTTTTCTCAAATTTTGTCAATTTTGAAGTCCAAAAACACAATTTCTCCGACCAATGCATTCTACGTTGAAATTCTTTGTGTAATGAAAGCTTTCCATTGGTATTATTAAAAATTTGGCTACCAGCGCTGTCTGAGAGAATCTTGGGAGGTCGGAATTGGCCACAGGGTCAGGATTGGACCAGGCTCCGCTATATTGAGGAATTGGAGCTCAAATCTCAAAGCTTTAGACTACAAGCAAGGGTTTTCTCAGATTACCTTCAATTAAAACTCAGCATTTAATTTGATTATTTAATTATTTTTATTTTTCATAATTCATCAAAAAAAAAATTACAAAGCAAAATTCTTACAATTTAACGCACTTTTCTTCATCTGAAAACGAAAACCGTTTCACGATAATGTAATTTTCATTTTGTGGCTTAAAGTAATGAAACGATTGTGTCCCAGAGATTTGTTTTACAGGAGTACAACGGTTCTTTATTTTCTTTTCCATTGCATTGTAATCTTTTTCCGAGAAAAACAAGTAATATATTTTGGAATCTACTTTAGAAACAGCCCAAGAGTAAAGTTCGTATGCAGTTGTAATATGATGGCCTTGTAAACTTGCTTTTGAAGCGTTTCGCTTTAGAACGCCTCTTAAAGCGTCACAAGGCCCTTTTCCATAGCAAGTGGCAAAAAGTTCCACTCTGCATTAAGACCGAAGTCCTTGTACATGTGGCACAAATTGAAAGCAGTCATCTTATTTCTGTAGTGACTGCCTTCATTAGAAAAAAAATGGATATATTTCAGATGAGGTAGCTTTTTTTTAATGAAATTCACACAATTTGTTACCAACAGCTGAACGGCAACATGGTTATGTTTTGTAAATTCTGCGATTGCTATGAAGCTTGTAAACTTTAAATTTTGTGCTTCATCCTTATAATATATGGCAAAAGAATGGATTGTGCATTGAGCGTTTGCCCAATGAAAACCTTGTATAGGGTCCAGAATAACAAAAGAGTAATTTTCAGAGAAGTCATCAATTATAATGCAGTCAGTTGCTTCCAAATTAGTTTTAAGTTGTTTTAAGTAGTTACCTTGTTGCTCCGCAATAAAATTATGCGGAGATAATTCGCTTAATTTTTCTAAAAATGTTTGCATAAACTCTTCTGCATCCATTCGCATTGAATTTAGATGACAATGATCTGTTTGCTTCTATTGTTTAAATTCTAAGGAATCGATGTTTTCAAGAAAATTCATCAGGTCATTCTCCAGTGTCTGCGTACCCGGGCAATGATCACAGGTTTTCAACCAACATTTCTCTGTAGGATTTCCAAGTTGAATACGTTTTAAAATGGTTAGGAATAAGTTTCTTAACCTTAAGGGTTTTAAACATTAATTTAACATTCTGATGATAAATACATACGCAGACAGTATGCGTTGCAACTGAACAAGCCAGAATACAATTTTTTGGGCGGCTACTGAAAAATATTGAAAATTCAATTTAATAAGTAACATATTGCTCTTTGAAAATTAAACACGGTTCAGAAACGGTGAGTTCTTGATTTTCACATTCTAGATTAACTGCACTTGGAGTTGCTGGCTCGTTTTTTTTCTTGATAAAGCGATAAAGTCTGCAATAGCAGGTATTACAAAAGTAGGAATAGCTTTTATCCAACTTTGTTCTCCTTTCCACTGCATAACCATATAGTTTGAGAGTAGGTTTCCTGTAACTATGATTCTAAACATGGCAATTTGAGCAGTCGTGCTTCATTGTATTAAACGTTTCTTTAGTAAGGTTTCAGTTCGGTTCACTCAATGTGGATTAATTCAAAATATGAGTTAAGTTTACTCAGTCGTGGTTTACGCTACAACTCAAATTCGGCATGAGTGCCCCTGCAATCCTTATGAGCACTTATCATGTATTTGGACGCTAACGGACCATTGTGGCTCCAGTTATAGCGTAAACCATGGCTGAGTAAATCCTAGCAATGTTGGTCTCTGCTTTAAACAATTTGAGGCTGATTTATAGTTCTTACATTTAATGGAATCAGAATTGAACCAGCCTCCCTACTTATGATGGTACAATACTTCACAAATAAAACTAGATTTGTAAACATGGTTATCATGAATTTATTAGGAATAAGTTTGATAACTTCAATGAAATGATTCCCGCAGTTATTTTGAAGTGATGGAAAATGATGCTCATTCCATTGTGTATAGGCAAAAAACTTGAAATTTTCAAAAAATTTAACTCAAAAACGGCTCAATGAACATTTGAGATTTTTTTGATATGTTATGTAAAAATGTTTGAATTTTGATAAAATAATATAAAAATAAATAGTCATTGTGGTCCAACATTTCAAAATCATAACAAACAAATATACTGACCATTTTAGCATATTTGAGTACATTAATTATTTATCAACATATTTTTAATAAAAACAAGAAGTAATAATCTTTCTATTTATAAAAGAACATTGAAAATCAATACAGCGGTTCAAAGTTATGATTTCTCAAAAATAAGAATTTTGAAAATGTCGATTTTTCTGGTAACCCTATATCGAACATGGTCACCCTAATAAAAAATAAAGAAATACAGGTCTATTATTCGATGAAGAACATACCATGCGATTTTGAGCAAAATCGGTCAACTTTGTTTCAACTCTATTCTTGTCCGTGGAATCGCTGTATATATATATATATATAGTATATATATATATACATATAAATATATGTATATATATATATATATATATATGATATATGTATATATATATATACATATATGTATATATATATATATATACTATATATATATATGATATATATATACACATTACATTGGAATAAGAATACTGAACTGAAAAACCTTATCTAAAGAAACGTTTAATACAATGAAGCACGACTGTTTAAATTGCCATGTTTAAATTAATAGTTACAGGAAACCTACTCCTAAACTATATGGTTATGCAGTGGAAAGGAGAACAAAGTTGGATAAAAGCTATTCCTACTTTTGTAATACCTGCTATTGCAGACTTTATCGCTTTATCAAGAAAGAAAACGAGCCAGCAACTCCAAGTGCAGTTAATCTAGAATGTGAAAATCAAGAACTCACAGTTTCTGAACCGTGTTTAATTTTCAAGGAGCAATATGTTACTTTTTAAATTGAATTTTCAATGTTTTTCAGTAGCCGCCCAAAAAATTGTATTCTGGCTGGTTCAAGTGTAACGCATACTGTCTGCGTATGCATTTATCATCAGAATGTTAAATTAATGTTTAAAACCCTTAAGGTGAAGAAACTTATTCCTAACCATTTTAAAACGTATCTTGACTTGTTTTTTAAATTACTCTGTGAAAATCCTACAGAGAAATGTTGGTTGAAAACCTGTGATCATTGCCCGGGTACGCAGACACTGGAGAATGACCTGATGAATTTTCTTGAAAACATCGATTCCTTAGAATTTAAACAATTGAAGCAAACAGATCGTTGTCATCTAAATTCAATGCGAATGGATGCAGAAGTGTTTGTGGAAACATTTTTAGAAAAATTAAGCGAATTATCTCCGCATAATTTTATTGCAGAGCAACAAGGTAACTACTTAAAACAACTTAAAATTAATTTGGAAGCAACTGACTGCATTATAATTGCTGACTTCTCTGAAAATTACTCTTTTGTTATTCTGGACCCTATACAAGGTTTTCATTGGGCAAACGCTCAATGCACAATCCATTCTTTTGCCATATATTATAAGGATGAAGCACAAAATTTAAAGTTTACAAGCTTCATAGCAATCGCAGAATTTACAAAACATAACCATGTTGCCGTTCAGCTGTTGGTAACAAATTGTGTGAATTTCATTAAAAAAAAGCTACCTCATCTGAAATATATCCATTTTTTTTTTCTAATGAAGGCAGTCAATACAGAAATAAGATGACTGCTTCCAATTTGTGCCACATGTACAAGGACTTCGGTCTTAATGCAGAGTGGAACTTTTTTTCCACTTGCTATGGAAAAGGGCGTTGTGGCGCTTTAAGAGGCGTTCTAAAGCGAAACGCTTCAAAAGCAAGTTTACAAGGCCATCATATTACAACTGCATACGAACTTTACTCTTGGGCTGTTTCTAAAGTAGATTCCAAAATATATTACTTGTTTTTCTCGGAAAAAGATTACAATGCAATGGAAAAAAAATAAAGAACCGTTATACTCCTGTAAAACAAATCTCTGGGACACAATCGTTTCATTACTTTAAGCCACAAAATGAAAATTACATTATCGTGAAACGGTTTTCGTTTTCAGATGAAGATAAAAGTGCGTTAAATTGTAAGAATTTTGCTTTGTAATTTTTTTTGATGAATTATGAAAAATAAAAATAATTAAATAATCAAATTAAATGCTGAGTTTTAATTGAAGGTAATCTGAGAAAACCTTTGCTTGTAGTCTAAAGCTTTGAGATTTGAGCTCCAATTCCTCAATATAGCGGAGCCTGGTCCAATCCTGACCCTGTGGCCAATTCCGACCTCCCAAGATTCTCTCAGACAGCGCTGGTAGCCAAATTTTTAATAATACCAATGGAAAGTTTTCATTACACAAAGAATTTCAACGTAGATTGCATTGGTCGGAGAAATTGTGTTTTTTGGACTTCAAAATTGACAAAATTTGAGAAAAAATGTTCTATACGCTAAAACAATTTGTATTCTAGTTTCGGTTCGGTTCCCTCAAAATAACCCTAATGTGGAATAATTCAAAATATGAGTTGAGTTTACTCAGTCGTGGTTTACGCTACAACTCAAATTCGGCATGAGTGCCCCTGCAATCCTTATGAGCACTCATGCTGAATTTTGACGCTAACGGACCATTGTGGCTCCAGTTATAGCGTAAACCATGGCTGAGTAAACCCTAGCAATGTTGGTCTCTGCTTTTAAACAATTTGAGGCTGATTTATAGTTCTTACATTTAATGGAATCAGAATTGAACCAGCCTCCCCTACTTATGATGAGTACATTACTTCACAAATAAAACTAGATTTGTCAACATGGTTATCATGAATTTATTAGGAATAAGTTTGATAACTTCAATGAAATGATTCCCGCAGTTATTTTGAAGTGATTGAAAATGATGCTCATTCCATGTGTGTATAGACAAAAAACTTGAAATTTTCAAAAAATTTAACTCAAAAACGGCTCAATGAACATTTGAGATTTTTTGATATGTTATGTAAAAATGTTTGAATTTTGATAAAAAAATATAAAAATAAATAGTCGTTGTGGTCCAACATTTTGAAAATCATAAAAAACAAATATATTGACCATTTTAGCAAATTTGAGTACATTAATTATTTTAACAAATATTTTTAATAAAAACAAGAAGTAATAATCTTTCTATTTATAAAAAAACATTGCAAATCGATCGAGCGGTTCAGAAGTTATGATTTTTCAAAAATAAAAAATTTCGAAAAATGTCAATTTTTCTGGTAACCCCATATCGAACAAGGTCACCCTAATAAAAAAATAAAAAAATACGGGTCGTATTATTTTCAATGAAGAACATACCAAGCGATTTTGAGCAAAATCGGACAACTTTTTTTTTCAACTCTATTCTTTTCCCGTGGAATCGCTGATATATATATATATATATATATAATATATATATATATATATATATATATATATATATATATATATATATATATGTATGTATATACTTGAAACTGTTGAAGAAATAGCATCCGGAATGTGATTTCAAGTGTGACCATATTTATTATTCTTGGATTCAAGTAAGAATTGAGTCATAAAGGGTGTACGGAATCAAAGTGCGACACACACCAATACTCGGCAAAATTTTCCTGTTCAACCAATCATCTTCAAACTTCATTGAGTAAAATATAACATGTTTTGAATGTTTTGCCATGTTTGCTTTATTCAGTTTCAATTCCATATCCAAATGCACGAGCCTTCTTCTTTACACTAATCATTAGGTTCTGTACAACATTTGGACCAACTTTTTTTTGCGTGGCAATCCATTTTTTCTTCACTTCTTCTTCTGATTTCACTTCCATAGGATGCTCCCGAAGTGCCTGCTTCATGATGGCCCAGTACTATTCAATTGGCCGCAGTTTCAGTGCGTTCGAGGGGTTGAGATGCCTCGGCACGAAATTGACCTGCGTAGCCTTGTACCACTCCTACCTTTTTCAAGTAATGGCACGAGGCTAAATCCGGCCAGAAAATCGTAGGACCATCGTGTGACCTCAGAAAAGGAAGTAGACGCTTTTGGAGACATCCCTTTAGGTATAACTGCCCATTGGCCATTCCAGTTGTCACGAATGGGGTGCTCCATTTTCCACACGAGTAAATTTCTTGCCAAATCATATATTTTTGGCAAACTTTGACATCTTTTGCTTTCTAACGTCCTCAGGGACATAAAATTCATGATGAGCAGTGAAAAACTGGAGCCCAGGAAGCTGCCGGAAGTCTGCTTTTACATACGTCTCATCATCTATAACGAGGCAATGTGGTTTCGTCAACATCTGGGTGTAGAGCTTCCGTGAACGTGTCTTACGTACCGCATTCTGCCGTTCATCGCGATTAGGCGCCTTCTGGACTTTGTACGTGTGTAGTCCTTCACGTGTTTTCGTATCTTGCACGAAAGTGTTGGTTAGATTTAGTTTCTTCGCCAAATCTCGAACTGAACTACATATTGAGATTCCTCTTGAAAGCATGAAATACCCGCTTGTGATCCTTTTTCTATATCTGAGTACACAGTACACCGAAAAGTTTAAAACGTTGGAAAAAATGCATTATTCAAATTTTTGCAATCTAAACAAGTTTGCCGAGAAAAGCGCATCGTATTCTACAAGGCGTGTAATGAAATAACAATAACGTGCAAAAGTGAGTAAGTCTGCGCCCGAATAATTTATAAAAACATTTTTTATTAATTATTACTAGTTATGGCTGTTTTTACCGAAAAAGTCAACCAGGCCGTCGGTCAGGGTTTGAACCATACTGGTGATTTTTTTATTCTTATATGAGCCAGATGACTTAAGATTTAAAAACCTTTATAATCTTAAACATGTCACTTGTGAGGGTAACAAAATACAAAATTTTTTTTTTTGGGAATTTTGTCGAACGAGAATGGGCGTTGTAGAAACAACATGGAAAAAATAAATTTATTTAGATTTTTTTTTCTAAATTTTTTATAAATTTTTCTAAATAAAATTTCAGTGGCTCCTGTGAACAACATTGAAAATCATAACGCTTCAGAATAATTTTGAATTTGAAATGAATAATCCAGTTTATTCTAATGCTACTGATGATTTTGAACAAATCTTTGAAAACATGAAGAGTTTATAAAAGGACAAAAGCATTCAAACAATCGAAGTATTTCGTAATTTTTGTACGTATTCATGCCCTAGACGCACACACACAATAAAGTTGTTACAATTATTCATGATAACCACTCAATTTGTATTGTTGATAATAAACAAAAATCTGAATTCATTTGACCTGTACATTCAATAGTTTAGTGGACCGAAAATGGCAGAGTATTGAAAAATAGTATTCATGATTTGCACCAATGGGCAGAAAAATAAATTGAATCTAACATTATGCAGTCAATCAAATACAAATACTAATCAAATACAGGCAGATGGTCAGAAAGAAATTAATTTTTAATTCATCTGTGTTATGAGTTACATCAATTATTTGACCTTCTTTCATGGTTACCTTATCGTATGTCAGTGATTGCTTGTTCAGTTTCCAAACAAATCATAAAATATCGGCTGTCTTTCTATCTATACTTATCACTTAGAATGAAATACAATACCCAGATTAAGTTCTTCAGCGACCAGAACAGTGTTTTCCCTTTGGACGAGCTTATTTGGTACCATTTGCTGCAAAATGTTACATATCATCCTCGTGCGTTTCTCAACAGAAGAAACAAAAACAGTATGTTTGGCGGCTAGGAAAAACAAAACAAAAAAAATAACGAGAACTCCCTCAATCGTCGAAGTCCACTTTTAAGTGTTACTTGGAAATGCACAGAAATTAACTCCCACTTATGATATTCAAGTATTTAAGTCGAATATGAGATGCTTTCGTTTAACCATCATTGCTTGCTCTTCTCCTCCTAGCCGTTTCATCGTCTGCTTTACTCGAATTCGGCTGACGTGGCGATTGTTCCCACCTTTTTGAACGGGATTTGTATTCATTTTCTCAGGAAGATAAGCAAAAAAAACTACCGTAGACCATGTCCCCTTCTCCTTAGGAACCCCGACGGAGCCCGGTGACCACGTCTCGGCTGCCCCGGTCTATAGTGGATGGAAAGCGTGATGAAAACGTCAATCACACTACAAATCTATCCATTGCGCGCTGCTAGACGTTCCCCGTCGTCTCGTCATCCGCAGAGAGATTCTGCTTCATGCTCAACATTGACTTTTGACTTTGCACATTTAACCGACATGCCGCGGTGGTTGGTGAGATTATTCCGGAGAAAATTGTATGCGTCTTTTTCGGGTCACATCAGTGACAGACAGTAGAGTAGAGGGACGTACCTCCTAAACGAGTGATCTGATCGCTGGCACCTGGAACGTTGCACGATGACGACAATCTGCATGGGTGGCATTTTCCATACACGAATTGAGCTATAATGCTGCTGAGAGGCATCCTCTCAAATTTTCAATGGAAACACAATAGCTGGTTCAATGTGGTTGCTCGTGTTGGTTGGGTGGAAGAAGAGTGTAGTGTGAAATAGAATAATTGCTCATTAATAAGGAAGCTATTTTGGAAGGTTTGGCATTTCATTATGCATTGTGCTAGGAGGGAAATAGAGAGCTAGTAGAAACGTGACGAATAAATTTAAGTATTGAGAAAAAGAAGGAATCGACGAAAATATGCCATACATATTTTTTTCAGTAAAATTCTTGTTCAAGTTGACATTAAGATACTCAATATGGACTCTATAAAGACTGTAGTAATGATGGGGTATTGTAAAGAATTGGTTGATTATATCAATAAAGTTAGTTTTCATTGATATCGCTACTGTGAAAAATTAGATAACTGAAGGACATAAAAAGAAATTTCAGAAAAACTAAACGAGATAACTGTTGGGTGTCAAAAAACGCGTTGAGTGGTGTAATTTTGTGGAGAAAAATGATTGAAATTATTATGCACTGCTGGGAATTTTTTTTACAAAATCACTAACTTTACACTGTGAAACTTTAAAATTGTTAAACAATTCCATTAACAGAACAGCTCGAAAATGTTGTTTATTACAAAAAACAGCTTTCGAATAAAGAAAAATAGATTTGAGCTAAGTAGCAACCATTTGAGCAGGAGCCTGTTTAGAGAATACATAGCACTAAACACAAAACGCTGTAATAGTTGAGATTTGATCATATGCATAGAAGGTTTTGATGTTGTACAACATCGTTCGGCAACATATGACGGTACAAATTGTAAAATGTAAAATTGAGAGTGTCGCAAAAATGGCTTTTGAACGTTAATGACTTAAACATCCCTCGTTAAATTTCTTAGCTTTTGCATCAATCGATTTTCTATATATCTTGTGAACCATCTAATCAACATTGTTCTCTAGAAAAAACTACATAAAGGCCATGTTTTATAATAAAATTTTCGAAACTAAATTCACTAAATAAACAGTATTTCCTTATCATATATTACCAATTCAAGCAAACGAGGTCTCAAATGCAGGAGCAAACGATGTACATTGGTAGAAATATATATAACGGCACCACTACTGTACATTTCTGTCACTATTGTAAAGTTGTCTGTTAGAATCCGGAAATACTTATTGTGTTGCAGTGGCACGGAAAGCTACCGCTGCAAGAATTCTTTTACAGCGGTTTGTTAACATAGGCGCTCACTTTTTGTGGTATAAATTTTACGTGCAGTGATTCCAGATGGAAGCCGAGAGGAGAGAAAAAAATCTGGACACCCACGTTGATAATCCAACGTGGTCTGCAATAAAAATCGAAAAAACCTTGAAAATCGCCAAATCAACCGTGTATGATGTGCTCAAACGTTTCAGGGAGCAAAAGAGCGTGGATCGAGTGCCTCAAGGTAAGCGTCGTAGTGGAACATATGACCGTAAGCTGAACCAGAAGGTGTTGAGAACCGTCAGAGCAAACTCTGGACTATCAGATAATGAAATCGCACAAAAATACTGTGCTGCTCGCAGTACCTCTCGAAGAATTCGTTTGCGAGCAGGATATCGTTCTTATCGAGCCAGCAAGCAACCAAACAGAACGTTGAAGCAAAGTGTCGTCACTAAAACTCGAGCTCGGAAATTGTACCAGCAGGTTCTGACGAAGTACCAAGGATGCCTGCTCATCGACGATGAAACCTACGTCAAAATGGATTTCGGACAGCTTCCTCGAGGATATGTTCCTGTGAAGTTTAAGTTTGCTTTTATGGACAAATTTGCCAAAAAACTGATGATTTGGCAAGGAGCAAAGACGAAATTGTTCGTGAAGAATAAGACGATGGACTCGAAGCTATACAGGGAAGAATGCCTCAAAAACCGAGTACTACCTCTTATCTACTCCTGCGAAGTTTTGACCAGATTTGGCGAGTTGCCACTACAGCCGGGAAGTCATCCAGTGGTACCGCGATAATAAAGTAGATTTCATCGAAAAAAACATAAATCCACCCAACTGCCCACAGTTCCGGCCCATCGAGAGATTTGGGCAATAACGAAGCGGAAGCTTAAGAAAAGTGGAAAAACGGCTCGGTACGCGACTTAGATGATCAAAATTTGGAACAAATTTGCCAAGGAAGTTGACTCCCGAGGTGTGCAGCGTTTGATGGGAGGAATAAAGAATTAGAAACGAAGAGAAACGAAGAGAAACGATTTTTATTGATAATTTTTCGTTGAAGAACAGTGAATTACCTTTGTTTTGATGTATTAAATTTATTTGTACGTCAATCCGAGATACCGAGATACAAATGATTTTTTTATTCCGGATTCTAAATGGACATAGGTTTAGCATTGTTTTGTGAAGTTCTTATACAAAAATGTTTAGCGGTTGTGTTTTAAGAATCATGTAGTGTCGGATGATAAATTGAATAAAAGGTCTAAATTTAAAGTCTTGGTTTATTTGATAATTTTTAGTTGGAAATAATTATAACGCCAATTTGAAAAAACACATGTGTTGTCTTTATTTCTGAATACAGTATCTAGATATCTACAGTATTGTGTTGCTTCGCCTTTCTTCAGCATAACCTTTTGCCGTCGCCTTGGAACAGAGCGAATAAAAGATTTAACTGCGTTCGGAGTAGATTTAGCCCAATCGTTGATGATAGCTTTTTTCAGCAGTCCAGCGGTTTCAAATGTCCTGCCTTGAGCAAACGCAATCAATGGGATTTAGGTCCGAACTGCATGCTGGTCAGTTCATAACAGGAATGTTATGGGCCATCTTGGTGTTAGTGGCTGCATAACATGAAGCATTATCTGGCTGAAAACAATTCCAATTCTTCCAACACGTTGCATTACTTCTCGAAATTCGTTTGAGTTGATATGAAGCATATAGGAGTTTTTATAGCATCACTTATGCGTGCCCAAATTATTACGGTGCCTCCCATCATCCCGGAATTGATATTTCTCGGCGAAATTCATCCGTGCTTTCTTATACCTTGGTAGTACCCACGGCACAGGTACGGGTTTCCGGTACGAATGGTTCGGGTCGGAACTTAGAATATGTCGGACACGACGGTTACCGGAAGGTTCAATTCTGCTCTGGATGCAATAGTGAGGCGCTTGTTTTGAGGCGCACCCTAGCAACCGGCTGCGTATGACCCATTCACATCTTCGCTAATATTTCCCGACAATATTGGCGTCACGTTAACATGAATATTGACAGTTATTGGCAGATGATTGAAATCAGTTATCGGTTAATAATTGTTCACGTTCATGCTGCTTTCCCGATTAATATTATTGACTAATGCATTTTCGGGAAATTTTAGCGAAAATGGTTACCCGGCATTAGCAACTGGCTGCCGATTAGCTAACATCGTACTGCAGTTGGTAACCGGCTGGTTACCAACTAGCTCATACCGTACAGCAGTTAATGTCGCTCCTCATAGTTGCGCCTTACCAACTGGCTGCAAATCCACCAATTGCTCAAATTGTTAGCCTGCCTATCAACCAGCTGCTTAGCCACCTGTTACAACCATCGACTGCTTGCCTACCAATCCACCTCCGCTTCCTCGCCGCTTTCATCAGCTTCAAGACTCAAATTTTTGTAAGGAAAATTCTGTATATTTAGCGAATTTAGAATGGAAAATGTTATTATTAGACATCATCCCCTTTTATTTGTTTACTATAATAGTTTACTATCAAGGAACCTTTTAATTATTTATTACATAAAATGCATAGAACTTGTGTAACGGACAGAGTTAGAGGCATTCAATATCGCACAGCTCATCCCAAGTAACAATTTTAGTTTTGTTCCAGCCGTATAGTTCTCCTCCCGGCTGTGTTGATAAAGTTACATCCAAAACTGTTTTGTCTACCAACACCTCCTCTATGCTTTTTTAAAGCCGAAATATGTACAAAGTGGCCCACTCTATAGACGGTTGTGAAAACAAGTTGATAAAACCATAGATATTTTGAAAATGATCTAGTGAAAGATGTTATGACCACTTGAGAACCTTAATAAAACCTATTGGTTGCCATGCAAAAGAGCATACGGACAAATGGCCACCCAGCAAACACAAAATCGTATATAATAGCGGATATCAGTACAAAGTGGAGGCGCTATACGTACATGCGCCCATTTGACTGCATGGAAAATGTACGTATATCGCTTCCACTTTGCACTCTTATTCGCTATCATATACGATCCTGTGTTTGCTGGGCACAACTGTCAAACTCCACTGTGATATCGTGGTTGGTTTTTGTTGTTCTGCTTTGTTCGATTCTTTGCTCTTCTCATTCATTTAGCAGTAAATAATATCTAGGAAAAAAGTCCTGGTGTTGCGGGAAATTTTGTCTGAAAGCAAAATATCCAAAACAAATTGAGTTTTTTTCACAGCGTATCATGCTCCAGATCATATGCGCATTTAAATTTATGGTGGATATTGGCACGAAAAGACCCGAAAATTATTGCGTCTCGTAAATTATGCGAGTTTTCAACAACAAAAACCAAATTAAAACAAATATATTCGATAAATTTATAACTATTTCCATTGATTTTGATAGGATTATTTAAAAGACTGCCAAAATTGGTGTCCGATCTACAGTTCATTTGCATTACATTTAAAATTAGGTGCATTTATTTTTTCACATTTTAATCATTTAATTATTTTTTCACATTTTAATCATTGGCGATTGGAAAACATCACAATTTTGCAAAACAAAAAACAAATTATCTTCGCAATGAGTAATATAAAACTATTTGGTCACCAAATGACTTGCCAATTAACTGTTTAATGCATTCACCGGAAGCAGAATGGTCCAAAAATGTTTTTTCAACTGACCATAATAAGATAATATGATTGAGTCGTAAAACGGCATTTTAAAACAGCATTTTACGAGTTCATAAAGTCGTAATAAAACCTTTGATAAGAGTAAACGGAATTTGAGAAAACAAAGTTCCAATATCGTTGTAAGCAAGCTGTGTAGGTTCTCATAAAGCTGACTAAAATATGAAACTTATTGGCACCTCTTGGTACCATAATAAAACCAAATTTATTTCTAGTGGCTTTCATAAAACTTTAATAAAACTTAGTCAAGCTGGATGGCTTTGGAAATGTTATTTGGGATCGCGCACCGGTACACCTCTGATTTTTTATTTTCGTTGTTGCAACCCAGAACCCAGAAATGTATAATTGTGATAAACTATATTTTACTATAAAATATAAAGTGAAAAGAAAAACGGATACGTGATAAAATATGCACTGGAATGCTAAAACATTGTTTTCTCTAAATCTAAGCCAAGTTTGTTCTCCTCAGACAAAATCAAACCTCTTCAAGTTAGCCAAGCCAATAACAAAGAAATAACTTGACAGGACGAAAATTCCATAACGATTACTCAATCACTAAATTGACTCTTATCAAGCACTCCCATTATCCAGTCCACGCCCACAGAGTCATGTCAATCGTGATTGATACGGAACTAACAACATTATGTATCGCTTTTCACTCTTAGCAACAGTAAAAAGGTCAAACTAAGACGAACCGATCAGGGGACATTTCGGTTTAGTTTTTTTCCGGATGAATCACAACCCCAAGTTAAAGAAACACATTAGTGTAATTCAATTATTCAATTCGCAATACACATCATTTTCCCTCAACACGAAGGAAATACCTCATCCAACCGCGCCCGAATGAGCACAAAAGCGATTAAAATGCTTCCAATCTGTACACAACAAAACAAACGCGCACTAACTCAATTACCCCATTAGAAAGTCATGACTTTTAGCGCGCAAAGCATGATTTAATTAAAATGTTTTAAAATTCTATTCCTTCGAGAATTTGCTCCCCTCCCTAAAACGTGCTAGAGAGTAGGTAAATCTTTTCTCGAACCGCAGCTTATAGTTCCCAAGTTGTCTTCGTTTTTAACGTCGTCGCAAACGCAGTCGGGACGTTTTCTGCCCTCTGCAAAAGTTGCAGCAGTTATAATTAAATTTAAAATATTTTCACAAATTCACGCACTTGCTCATGCTAATCCCGAACATAGATCAAGAGCACGTTGCTATGTTGTCGAGAAGGAGTAGACTAACTCTACACATCAACGGCAGTCATTTCTGGCATGGGGTTGGACACTTGCCTAGGCGGCCGCCACTCGTTGTATTTTACTATAATTTGCAATAAAACCAAATATTATATTTAATTTCAGTACAACAAAGCTCATCGATAATTTATCACCACTAATATACCCTACAGCACCGACGGTGGTTGCGATGATGTTGATGCACCCCTATGTTTCACTTTTGGTGCTCGTGTGCTCGTATCTAGTTTGTGTACAACCCCGAGAGAGTCAAGTGGAACTGGTGTGCCTTATGAAGCATGAAACATGGTTTTGTAGGTTCTATTGCACAGCGTTCGATCATTTTGCTGAGTCTAATTGATATTTATGTTTATTATGTGCTCATCATTGTCATCAATTCATTGAATCTCCTGTCGCAAATTCAATTACCGAGAAAATAATAGCAATGGTGCAATAGTTGAATAGATCAGTGGATTCAAATTCAACCAGGTCAATATCAGGTCAATGTTCTGACAATGCAGAGAAAAATAAATTACAGAATACGGATCGGATATCATATGACCTATGACAAATACAATTCAACACCGCATAATTTAAAATACATTTATGCATATCATTTGCTGTTCTGGAAATCCAAAATGCACCTAACAAATCTGAAATTATTAAATTTTATTTTTGCAGGTTCCATATAAAAAAGATATGCGATCTCTCAGAATTTCATAATTATTGGTAAATTTGTATTTTTTTATTTCGTTATAAGGGAAGCCGATTCTGCGTTAAGATGGTCCAAAAAATAGACTTTTTTCAAAAATGTTTTTGGACCATTGAGCCGATTTTATAAACTAAAAACGCAAATGAAAAGGAATTTAAACATACGTGAAAGAAAAAAATATATAAAAACACTTCCTTTACTTTAGTGGCGAACCAGCCCAGGAGGCTGAAAGCCACTATAATAAAGAAATATAAAAAAAAAAAAAACTTCCTTTACTGCACCATTGATTATGAAAACATGGTTTCTTTTAGTTTTTTACTGTTTTAATGGTCTCGGGACCAAAGAGATTCCTTGTTTTTATATTTTTTCTTGAGAGATTGGACAATTTTACATAACATATAAAAAATTGAGCTACTCAAGTATTTTAGTTTTTGAGGTAAAAAATTTCAAAAATGCAATTTCAAAAATGCAATTTTTTTAGGTTTTGCTGACTATTCTACTACGCGTTTTCATTACTCGAAGGAACTTGCCAACCAAGCATTCTCATCAATCCGAAGATATTTTTATAAGTTCTCATAGCTGTTTTACATGATTTTATATGATAATGAAAGTCATCATAATGTATTTATATCCACATTGATTTTTATTATCCACAATGACATATATTATTGCTTACGATTATTTTACAGTCTCACACATGTTTGATCGCTGGAGAAGAAGAATAGTTTGAGAATAATATGCATTTTATCTTTTAATTTAAAACAATGATATGATTGGGTTTCCAGGGTTTATTTTTGTATTGGCTTCCCGATCCATCAGAGAAAAAGTGATATATTTTTCAGACCAGGCAACATGTTTTTCATGTATTTAACACAACCACACAAACAAACCTCAACATGATTGTGTTTTGTGAATTGAGCTATATCTTTAAAGCCTGTCAACTTTTAATTCTAAGAATAATCCTTTTAATATATAGCAAAAGGATGGATAGTGCATTGTGCACTTGCCCTATGTAATCCTCGAACTGCGTCATGTACAGCGAAAGAAAATCAAAGAAATCACAAATAATTATTCAATCAGTAGGTTTCAAATGGTTTTATTTTTAAGTATTTTAAATAACTGCCTTGCTGTTCGGTAATAAAGTTATGTGGTGGTAAATCATAAATTTTCTTTAAAAATGAATCTGCACAATCTTTTACTTCCATTTCCACCAGATCATTTTAGCAACGATCTGTTTGACTTGAATTGCAGAGATTCAACATGATTTCCAGTTAGAAGAGAAATTAGTTTTTCCTTGACTTGACCAAGATTTTCTGTGCTGGTATAATTATCACATGTGTTCAACAAATATTTTTCATTGGGATTATTGCACATTATTTTGAGAAATAAATCATGATTTAAGTTGATATCACGTGCAAGTACTCTTTTGTTTGATATGGTCTTATAATCAATTTTACATTTTGGTGGTAGATGCATACACACGTATGCGTACCACTCGTAGCAGCCAGGATGCAATGTTTAGGACGATTACTCGCGAACATTGAAAACCCATTATTTCAGGAAACTGCTCCTCAAAAATGGCACAAGCCTCTTGAAGATTGCACAATACTAATCTGCGATGCACGAAAACTCTACCTTATTCCTATTATTGATTTTCTTATTGTTTCCAAAAAGTTGCACCCTGATATACCTGAATAACATATATCGGATTTAAAAGATTGAATATACAAGGAAACCAGATAAAAGTCCATTTAAAAAAATGTTACACGAGGGAGTTGACCAGAACACATGCACCATATATATTTATAAAATGTATGGACGGAGAACCACTAACGAGGGGAAAAGTCGAGCATTCCCAAAAATGAGAACACTAAGCTCTTAAAAAGCCAACTAAATTTATAAAAATATCTTGAGATTGATGGGGGAGCATGGTTGGCAAGTTCCTTCAAGTAATGAAAACGCGTAGTAAGATAGTCAGCAAAACCTAAAAACATAGCATTTTTGAAAAAAGCTCAAAAACAAAAATAAATTCATCGCAGTTTTTTTCAAATGTTATGTAAAATGTCCTTTCAAGAAAAACTGTATGATATTTTTGAAAAAAAAGACTTTTTAAAAAGTCAGTTTTGTGGACCACCCTAACGCATAAACGGCCACCTCATTAACGAAATAACAACATTTGAGTCGAATATTTTTCGATAGAGAACAAATCTATTAATTATAATAAAATTCTGAGAGATCGTATATATTTTTTATATATTTTTACTGCAACTAAAACCGGAACAATTATGCTGTCTTAAACATGAAAAATATGACACACTTGTTTTTATATTATTTTTACCATATGGGTAAAACTGGTCTGAAACTAGCAAATAACTCTAAACAACACTTAAAGGGATTTCATCGCAAACAGTCGAGTGGATACAGTGACAGCGTCGAAACAAGAATTCAAAAGAAAAAAAACTTCACCGAAAATATGTTTAATCACTTCGACATACGATTAATCGAAAACAGAGATCAGAGTTCTTCAGTCAACAATGATGCCGAAACAAGAAACCTGCCAAATCCAGGTTGGCCATTGTTCTTGAGACCATCTGGAAGCAGAAACTGAACAAATTCATCAAGAAGTTCAAATTCTGTCATCCGATCTGTGAATGTGGCACAATGAGTCAGCCTTTCGTCACATATCTTTATCAGGATCAGGAATCAATTCCTCGGACAAGGATCAGGATGAATGCCTCGACAAACGTCTCACGTCCTCTCTGAAGTGCCACCAAAGTAAAATGGTCGGATTTAAGTGGATGTAAAGAAACAATATTTTTTTGTACCTAAAGGGGTGAACCATCCTTTAAATAATGTATCGAAAACAGCATATCCATGTACATTTGCATTGTATGTGTATATTTATGATGGTTTTAATGTATCCATCATAGCATGCTGTGCGTTTAACTGTCATCTCTCGTTTGTTTACTTGTTTGCATGGTTTAAATTATTCGGTTTGAAAATGTCACGCATTGCAAAAGACTTGAAAATTAAGGCTTTGAACACATGACACCATGAAAAGGGGGTAACTATGCGACAATTGGCAAAGCGCTTTGGAATTCATCACGCGAGTGTAAAATATATCATAACCAAGTTTGGGGAACACTGATAAACTGCCAGGAAAAGGAAAATACCCGGACCTTAATCCCTAAGCTGGTTCAGAAAGTGGTAGCTGAATGCCAAGAAAGCGAGAACCAGCGTCGTAATAATTCAACGTATCAAGAAACGGAAAATCCTGAAGACCTCGAGAAGCAGAAAAGAAGCAACGTGCAGCACGAAGGACTCGAAAATTGTATTCGCGAGCTTTGCAGCGACCAGATGCATGTATGTTGATGAACGACGAGACCTACGTCAAAGAGGACTCAAAACACCTTCCAGGTCCACAATATTACACTGCCGTCGTAGGGAAGGATGTAAGCGATGCAGACAAGTCCATTTAAGTCGGAAATTTGGTAAAAAATCTCTAGTATAGCAAGCAATGTGTTCCTGCGGTATGAAGTCTACCATTTTTTACACAACCGGATTTATATCAGAAGTAAAGTGCCCCTCCACTGTTTTGGACGGATTTACTTTCGGCGCAATTCGCCATGAAAACTCTCAATTGGCTCACGGAAAAGGGTATAGATTTCGTTGAGAAAGACATCAATCCGCCAAGTTGCCCTCAGATATGGCCCATCGAACGCTATTGGGCGATTGTGAAGAGGGTCTTCGAAAAGACTGGTAAAGCAGCTGAGCATATGCAGGAATAAAAAAAACTGGGCTAAGTCGGCCAATAAATGTGATGAAACACTTGTCCGGAACTTAAAAAGTGTTCGATCAAAAATATGCAAATTCGTAAAAGAATAATATTAATTTCATCCGGGCTTCATAATGTTCAAGTTCAGTCTCGTACAATAAAAAATCATCCATATATTTGAATAACACATCATTTTTTTATATGATTTGAAAGAAAAATATGCGGAGAACTTATTTTTGATACAGTCCTTAGTGAAATATTGGGCCATAATGCAAGCAAAACTCCATGTGTTTTTGGAAAATGTTCTGGATTTGAAGATAAAGTGGTTGAAACTATCAAGGCAAGTTTGCCCACCATTGCCTAAAATCGTCTGAGCCGTGGGATGGCCAAGGAACGGGTATTTCGATGAGGAGAAAAGGTTCAATGAAGTAATGATGTAGAAACACTGTACTCTTCTCTTTTTGTAGACCGTGTTTATGGGCTTCATTTTTTTTTCGCAAACAGTCTTTATTGCCTTTACAAATAATTGCAATTATTTGCATGCAAGATAAAAACATATAATTGTTTTGTTCGTCATAACTGAGCCATACTTTCCAAATGTTTTGTTAAATCCTAAGTTCTGTGATAGTCAGACGTTTGCTTTAGGTCTTGGAATATAAGTCACGAAATGGAAACATGTAGTCTCTGGTGGTGAAATATGTGCAGAATAGCATAGAGTGATTTTTTATAATATTTGAAAAGCGTTTTGACATATGTAGGCGCCAATTAAACAAAAAAAAGTCTGTGAAACTAGGAAAATTAAAACAAATGAATCCTAGAGGGTTTGAGCTGTTTAGTGGAATACCTGTAACTAGAAATTAGAAGAAAAATTAGTTTCTTCCATTTAATTCCAACTACCTTTGCTTATCTTCGACAGATACGCGTATTTCGTCTACAATATGCAGACTTCTTCAGTGTCTCGTACTAATAAGTCGAGTTATTAGTACGAGACACTGAAGAAGTCTGCACATTGTAGACGAAATACGCGTATCTGTCGAAGATAAGCAAAGGTAGTTGGAATTAAATGGAAGATACTAATTTTTCTTCTAACTTCTAGTTAAAACAAATGCTTCACTTGCCTACTTTAAAAAAATAAAAACTAAAACCGTTTTTTCCAACTATCATTAGTAAACGCGAGCAAATTTCTTTGAATTCTACTTACAAAGGCTATCTTCCAACAAAAAGGCCTTTTTTGTCTTCTTCAGTCATTTGTCAAAAGATAGCCATTTTTAGTTGTCTTCAAAGGATTTTTTCGCGTTCACTAATGATAGTTTGAAAATTTGATTTAGTTTTTTTTTATTTGTTATTATGTGTATTATGTGATTATGTGAGGTGTTAGTGTAAGTCTTCCAATTACAAAAGTAGAATAAATACGCTCGTAAAAGTGGTTTTCAAAATGTTTCAATATGCAATAAGGTCTGTATCCGCAATAATCCGGACACCTCAAAACATGAATAAAACATAAATTTTGCATTATATTTCCGTCGTAATTGTTTATTTCAGATTCATGGGATGTGTTTTAACAATTCGTGAAGACAAAACATAGTTACTTGGTATTTGCATAAAATTTTCGAACTTTGCGCTTAACTCCGTCCATTAGGGTTTGTACAGACTCTTCAGAAATCGTAGAAGTTGCCTTTGTCCAAATTTGCTGGAAGTTTTTGATGCCTTTGATACCTTGCTTCTTTCCAGAAAGTTTCCGCTTCATCAGAGCCCAATATCTCTCGATTGGTCGTAGCTCTGGGCAATTTGGCGGCTTTGAGGTTTTTGGTACAATGTTCACTTGATTTGCTTAGTACCACTCCATCACAGTTTTAGCATAGTGGGATGATGCCAAATCGGGCCAGACCAATGGTTTTTCTTGGTGACTTTTGGTGAAGGGTAGCAATCGCTTCTGCAGACACTCTTTCTGATAGATCTCCTTGTTGATTGTGCCTGTAGTGACGCAAGATTTACTCTTTTTGTCACACGTGTGAATTGCTTGCCACACAAGGTATTTTTTGGGAAATTTCGATGCCTTCTTCGTTCTGAAATGCTCAGCTGTAGCATTTCTGGTGATAGCAGAATAAAAAGCCAGCCCTGGAAGCTGCTTGAAATCCTGCAGGACATAAGTTTCATCGTCCATAACAACGCATGCAAACTTCGTCAATTATTTGCAGTACAAACGTCGAGGCCGTGATTTTGCTGAAAAGTTCTGTTTTTTGTTGCGATTTGGAACTGTTTTTACTTTATACGACTTAAGTCCTAAACGTTGTTTTGATTTTTGGACAAAACCAGGTGACATCCCTATTTTACGAGCCACCGTTCAAATGGAGAGATTTGGGTTTTTCGTTTCACATTTCAGTCCATGACAGGATCAGCGCGTCCAATGTTTTTGTAACTTCTCGGTTTCCTCTCTACCGTCAAACGTTTCGAAAATGATTTGAGCACATCTTGAACAGTGGATTTAGGCAAATCCAATGTTTTTGCATGGTCCCGTATTGACAAGTCAGGATTTGCCGTTCGCCCGTACAAAATTCGCTCGTGCACTTGTTTTTCTTTCGGGGCCATCTTGAATATTAAACATGAAATGTGAACTTCAATCATAGTCTTTTTCATCATAGACTCTCAACTATACCACAGTGAAATTTTTCATTCCTACGTGCAATATATCATGATTTGATGGTGTTACAATGATTTGATGGTGTCCGGATTAATGTGGATACAGACCTTAAGTGATTTGTGAAAACAAGAAGTCGAAGAAAAAGGAAAATTCGTATATGCGGTTAATTCTTTGGTAAGAGTAAAGTATCGATGTCGAGCTTAGAGTATTGTCCTTGTTTGTTTGTTAGTTAGTTATTGTATAAGGATGAATTACGAGTTTAGTTTCTGGAGGTCTGCTGAGGTAATGCTTCACGTTGCGTAGCATCATCCTGCAAAGAATGTGCTTGCAGAACCTGTAATATTTTGTACATCTATTCACATTTTAGTAATCTTCAACATTACTCAAGCATAGATTACATTTATAACCAAATTTGAATTTGGTTTTTATACTCGTTTAAGGTGAATCATGATATTTCAAAATTGAACGAAAAGTCTCATAACATTTCCAGATCCGCCACCTTTTTTCCCTAATCTGAAGCAGCACGTCATATTGTATTTTCTGTATTTCGCCCTTCCATTTGTTACGCCTCGTGGTTTTGGAGGATACATATTAGTGTTTTTACACCCAAAATAAAATTTACATAATCAGTGGAAAATATCCACTAAAAATTCACCTGACTTTCATGTAATTCATTAAGCAGAAAATGCTTTGCAAAATCAAGTGAATCTTATGTGTCCATTGAAATGTATATTCATGTAAAAGTCACTTATTTTAGTGTTGGAAAATATCAACATGTGTTTACAGTAGTAGCAAAGTGAAGTATTTTCTCAGTGCAGTAATTCAACATAGTGGAAAATGTGTCAGTTTACAGCAAGTGTGCTCACATATTGATGCTTTCCAAATCCATATCTTCTGTGGAGGATGGTACGACAATAGCTGCTTTAATGAGCATCGTGACGTTACCCTTAATCTATCTCCTTTCTCTGTTTCATCATGCGTTGTATATTCGGATCGCAATGGTCAACTTCATCGGTTCGGTGTATGCTGGATCTGGCTTCCAGGCGTTGGGAGCGCAAATCCTCTGATATGTTCTTTTTTAACACCCGTATTTATATTCTCAAACGTTCATCCTTTCAGTTTTTCACAAAGCGAGTAATGGCGCTATATCCATAATCCATAGGGGGCTAGGGCTATAGTTAATGCTTGACTTCTAATCGTTTGAACACCCGCTTAAACTTTTTAGACTAGATGCTCCCAATCACTATTTTTAAATACATTTTTGTTCTGTATACCAAACAGGACATTCTGTTTAACTGTTCTCTCCAACTTTTCCTTTCCTTTTTCTTTAATGTCTACTGAAGGCTACGTGGGTTCCCCGTGTTTTTGTAAGGTAGACATCAAATCCTCCCTATCTCCAAAGCTTGCATGGACGTGGCCAGTTGTGCGATCGAGGAGTGTCTCTGTGGAGCACATTGCACGAAGAAACGTATCGGTAACTGGATCCGTTTCATGGTGACATGTAATGTTTTCAACGAATTATTCCTCATCGTGGCTTCATTCACGAGGAATGCAAAAGCTAATGCTTATTTATTTTTGAATATTCAGCCAAATATTTCAAACTGTGAGAAAAAAAAACTTCCTTCTGATTTTGGTTTGATTTACAAAAGAACAAAAAGGCGCTTTTTTAACGAGTGTTCATATTGTTTTGCAAGCACATTGATATTCTATGCCCAGGACCGGGAATCGAACCCACCGCCACTGACTTGGGATACCGTACTCCTACCAACAGAGTTATCTGAAGCTCCATAATTGCAAAGTACGTAGTTTGAAAACTGTTTGAAAAGAGGCTTAAGGATGAAGAAATTTAAAATACCTTTGTTGTGAAAGGAACTGTAGACGTGAGCCAATATTTTTTTTTATCATAAAATTGGAATACAGATTTTTTTTAATTTGTATCCTTGAATTTTTTACTTTTCTCATAATAATCTCATAATTCCAATTTGGGGGGCGACCCCGGCGTAGTGGTAAACATCAATACCTATCACGCCAAAGTTACGAGTTCGAATCTTACCCCCATACAAGTTACGAAAATACCCAAAAGGTGTTTGAGTTACTACGACGGGAGATGAACCAGTCCAGGGCTGAAAATCTCGATAAGAAAGGAAAAAAAAACAAAAATTCCAACTTTAACCCACACAGTTTGAAATAAGATCTGTGTCCACATTAATCCGGACACTTTCAAATCATTGTAACTTTTGAAATATTGCACGTAGAAATGAAAAATTTCACTGTGGTATTGCTGAGAGTCTATGATGAAAAAGACTTTGATTGATGTTAACATTTCATGTTTAATATTCAAGATGGCCACGAAATGAAAACAAGTGCGCGAGCGAATTTTGTACGGGCGTACGGCAAATCCTGACTTGTCAATACGAGACCTTGCAAAAACATTGGATTTGCCTAAATCCACTATTCACGATGTGCTCAAATCATTTTCGGATCGTTTGACGGTGGAGACCGTCACCGAGAAGTGACAAAAACATTAGACGCGCTGATCCTGTCATAGACCGAAAGGTGAAAAGGATATTAACGAAAAACCCAAATCCCTCCATTTGAACCGTTGCTCGTAAAATAGGGATGTCGCCTGGTTTTGTACAAAAATCAAAACAACGTTTGGGACTTAAGTCGTATAAAGTAAAAACAGTTCCAAATTACAACAACAAACAGAACTTGGCAACAAAATCACGGCCTCGACGTTTGTACTGAGAATATTTGACAAAGTTTGCATGCGTTGTTATGGACGATGAAACTTATGTCTTGGAGGATTTCAAGCAGCTTCCAGGGCTGGCTTTTTATTCTGCTATCACCAGAAATGCTACAGCTGAACATTTCAGAACGAAGAAGGCATCGAAATTTCCCAAAAAAAAAAATACCTTGTGTGGCAAGCAATTTGCACGTGTGGCAAAAAGAGTAAATCTTTCGTCACTACAGGCACAATCAACAAGGAGATCTATCAGAAAGAGTGTCTGCAGAAGCGATTGCTACCCTTCATTAAAAGTCACAAAGAAAAACCATTGTTCTGACCCGATTTGGCATCATGCCACTATGCTAAAACTGTGATGGAGTGGTACCAAGCAAATCAAGTGAACATTTTACCAAAAATCTCAAACCCGCCAAATTTCCCAGAGCCAAGACCAATCGAGAGATACTGGGCTCAGATGAAGTAGAAACTTTCTGGAAAGAAGCAAGGAATCAAAGACATCAAACACTTCCAGCAATTTTGGACAAAGACAGCTTCTACGATTTCTGAAGAGTCTGTACAAACCCTTATAGACGGAGTTAAGCGCAAAGTTCGAAAATTTTATGCAAATACCGAATAACTATGTTTTGTCTTCACGAATTGTTAAAACACATCCCATGAATCTGAAATATACAACTACGACGGAAATATAATGCGTAATTTATGTTTTATTCATGTTTTGAGGTGTCCGGATTATTACGGATACAGACCTTAATCATGTAATGTTCTGTGTTATCTAATGCATATAAACGGAATGCTAGATTAGGCTTTGGATTGGGATATTTCATGTAAACTGAGCCAGATATCACCTAAATAAGGTTTGTTGTGTAAAAGATTGCAAATCTGTACGCCGTATGAATAATTGCAAGCAGTTTCGTTGTTTACGGTTGATTGTGCCTGAATACTTACATACATAACCAATCAAGTCACACGTGCGTCATTCCTTTTTATAGTGAATTGCAAAGTGATGAGATTAATATGGGTTGCATACTAATTGAATGGACAATTTATTTATCTTAGTTTTTCTATTTAACTTTAAAAATGATAAATATATATATATATATATATATATATATATATATATATATATATATATATATATATATATATATAAATATATATATATATATATATATATATATATATATATATATATATATATATATATATATATATATATATATATATATATATATATAAATATATATATATATATATATATATATATATATATATATATATATATATATATATATATATATATATACAAGCAAAAATCAAATGATCTGTTTTCGTGATGTACAGCCACATTGTGCAAAGAACTTGCGACAGTTATGCGACAGTATCTACTCTGCAAGCTCACTTTCGAAGTGAGTATATTTAATGTTACTAGCATTACTCGCTAATCACTTCCTAGACAAACATAATTATTAAATAAACAACAGTAGCCGACAACCAACACCCTTCTGAATTATACATGCAAACAACAAGTTGACGGTACATTTAACCTTAATGATTACCATCTAGCAATTCATAGCCAAACCGAAAAAACGCGTGTCAGCCTACAAACCGTTTTTCCGGCACCCTTCGTCAATTCGGAAAAGTTCGAAGTTTATTCTTCCCTCTTTTCACGCAAACCGTTTAGCTTCCCATCAGTTCACAGGAATCAGAAAAAATGTAACAACTGGTGAAGAAGATGCGTTCCAAGGGATATTCTATCATTTTCGTTACGCACCGGCTGACAATCGAATGGTGGGACTGAACGCGCAGGGTGTTAATGCTAAGGACGCACGAATCGGAACCTATTCATGACGACCATTCTTCCCTTCGACCAATAGAGGTATGATAGAATATGGGAAGGATTTCGGCTGGTACTTATGGTACACTTATCGCTTGAACGAGGGAGGCATGTTCAAGTGATTGAGATACAAGATAGATACAAGAAAGTGGTACTCTCTAGTGGGCAGTAAAGTGTTGCTTATCGATTTAGGTAAATATTTATCGGGTTCACTCATCTAGATGTTATCAAAACAATCAATTTCAGCTTGATTGCGCTGTTGCTTTGGATGCAAGGCTCTTTGCAATATGAATTCTCAAGCCAAGGTTTAATACATTAAAACAACTACTACGAACCTGGGGTTTTCGGCAAGGTTTGGCAGGTTAGACTCTTTTCTATTGAATATTGTGCAGTCAAGATTAAACGGATTTAAAAGAAATCTTTCGATCTGAATTTCGCAATGTAAACGGATTTTTTTTTAAGTAGCAAAAATGCCTTAAAGTAAAGCTCCAGCTTAAACTCATTTTAGAAGTCCATTGTAATAATGATTATTATCATTATATTCGGTCTTAGAGTGTTGAAGCGATACAGACTTTCATTTGTCCTGTAACATGGACCACACCGATTTGCCACCCAAACATTGTACAACCATCTTCAAAGGGGAACAATTGGCATCGAGTGGCTTCAGCGTGACAAGGTGAAAATAGTTGGAGGTTGTCTAAAATGTCATTTGCTTTGTTATGATAAACAGTAACACGATACTTGACTGCCCGGTTGGAATCATATTTTTGTTTTCGTCTTATGTCCCGTCTTTTTCAAACCTAACCAGTTTGTAATTTAAAGTCAAATCGTCGCGTGCTTGCCTTTCCTCGTAGGTCAACTTCTTCGGAACATTGAAGTAAAACAATTAGCATTTCATTGAGATTCAAAACTGCTGCTACCGCTGGTTTCGAGATGCATTTTTTTCTTTGAATTTTTAATGAATGAGTAAGCAGTAACCAAGCAAGCAAGGAAATTGATTTCAAGTGGAAAACTAGTGCTATAAGCTTAATTTGCATAATAATGAAACGAGAGCAATGCGGTGTGGATGATTCCTGGCTTCTGGTTCAATTATATAATTCCATCGCACAAAACGAAAGGGGATAAGAGCATAACGAGAAATCGTTGATTAATTTAAACCGATTTGCATAAAAACGCAATTGCTTGCTAGTTAGAAGGGACATTGCAAGAGACAAGCTATGTCATTTTTGAGCTGACCATAAGATGTCTAAATAGGCAAGATAAAAAATATTTTGAAATAGCCTTTTTTATCCACCCATTTCCAACATTCTTGTTAAGATGTATATATTTAAGCCTATATAACATAAACTAATACATCACAATTGCAGGCTCTTTATCGGGAACTAGAAACATTTCAGTCTTTGTTTGGAAAGCCAATTGCAGGCAAGAAGCAGATCCTCCTAAAGTGATCTAATAAATTACGGTATGCACTGTTCAACGTGGAACGGGTATCGTGACATTGCTGTTGTTTATTTCTGATCTAATGCCGTCACTTCGGAACAAAACTGTTGCTAAAGTATTTATTGCTTCCCCTACTCCTTGCTGAGAATTCTTCAAATGCTACAACGTGGGTTTTGGTTTCGTGATAAATAACCGAACTTGAGCCTCGCCTTATCTATGTAGTAATAAATATTAGTCGTCACAGAGGATCATTAAGAAGAATGTTGACAATGGGTTAATTACTTTCGATAAAGAAACTGTAAAATGTCTGCCGCTTACTATTAAATATAATTAAATTAAATATAAATAATTATATCTTAGCTCAAGCATCAGTTAGGCGTGGTACAACAACAACATTCAAAAAAGTTTAATAGTCTTCATGATAATTAATTTTCGTACCTACTTTTGAATACGAAACCGCTCTAGCAAATATTTTCTTCCCACAATTTTATAATTAAAAGCTTATTTCAAACAAACGAGCACTTCTTAAATAAGGCACTTTTATACTCACTCAAAATTAGACTGGCAATTCATCAACTTGAGTCGTATCACTACAGCTTCGCGGCTTTTGATGTTTGAACAAATATTATTTTTCTTGTTATTGTTATAAATTAAAGAAACCTCGCCACCATCATCATTCGTTCCTGCCAGCAATATCCATCCAGTCATGGCATAAAGAAGTCGGTAAGACGTAGCAGGCGGTAAAAAAGGTTTTCACATGGTTAAGGTGAATGTAGCTTTCAGTGCTCAGTCACATGTTATCCACAGCGTAGCGCGCAAACTATCGCTTCATCATCGTTGGATTGAGTGCGCAGTGGGCTAGGTCAGGAAGTGGCCGTAGCGCTTCAATTATATAGTTATGTAAACAGTTCCTATTCTAATGACCAATGAGCAATCGAGGTACCCAGCGACTCAGTGGATATCTTTTTCATTTTTTAATCAGGACCGTAGTTGCTAGATCAGCTGTAATTAGAAAATCAAGAAATAAGGTTTGGAACTAATATGTTTCGTCAATATGTAAAAACCAAGAGTGATTGTCTTGTGTTTAGGTAAAGTCTTACATTATATGTCGGACTTTTCAGTCGATGAAACTTGTCGACGAAACGAAGCAAGCATGAAACGAAGCATTTGAACGGTAGGATCCGATAACATCTATCTGATAGGGCTACTAATTTTCATTTCCTTATTGCTTTGTCCAATCCATCTCCCAAATAGTGTCACCCTAATTTTAATTTAAAAAAACTAAGCTTTCGCAATTGAGCCTCCCTAACAAACGACAATGCAAAAAAAAACAAATAGGTATATATTCTGTTCTTTTCCATTCGCATTATAAAAGAAGTTTTTCAAGCCATTTTGACCACCAGGTAAGGATTGATTATGCGCAGAAATAGAGTTTTTTTTCATCTCAACTGCTGATCTGATTTTTGATATTCATTGGAATGTTATAAGCCTCCCTACATTTAAATTTGTGAGTTGGTTTCAGGGATGGTTTCATCCATCCGTTTCAAAATCCTTTTGTATCAATTTTTGCCCAGCAGAACTCCAAATTTGATGTATAGAAAATTTGTTAGTCGCATTAAGCAACACTTTCTGTGAACATCTCAAATTTCTATCTCTAGTTCATAACAAACTGTAGTGAATAAAACATATAGAAGGTCTAACCACCTTCAGCATGAGGTTGCTTCGGGGGTGCGACCTTTACTGACTGAGCTTAGGGAGGGCCCATTTTTCACCGATGGAAAACTTTATTCACAAATGAATGTTAAAATGAATAAATCAATTAAACCATCCTTCATTGTCAAATACTTTGGCTCATTTTTGCGCTTTCACTTCAATTCTTAATCCAACTTTGTACAGTCATAACACAACTATTAACTTCTTACCTGAAGATTGTACACGAAAAACAAATTCATCAATCTCTTTTGTGTATAACTTTGTATGGGTATAAATTGATGAAATTTTATGTTGAAGCTTCTTTAGAGTGCAATGTCTACATGTCCAAAACTTCGTGACAATCTATCAAGTTGTTATCGAGATGGTTTCCAAGCAAGAAGTGCTTCAACAAAAAAATATGGGCGTGGTCGTGAAAAATCCAGGCCAGTCCCACAGGTGGATCGCGTCAGTTGGGTATTGACAATTCGAAACCCAGACGACCTAGCGGCGGCCTGGCATCAGAAGAAAGGAAATCCGAACCTTTCGATTTGGGACGTGGCCAAGAATATCAATTCTTTCGTTTGATTCGTCCAGCGGACAATGAAGCGGATCGGACTTCATGTTCTCAAGATAAAGAAGGCACCTTACCGAACCGATTTTCAAAATATGGTGGCCAAATCCCGCGCCAAGAACCTGTACCACGAGTGGTAGGTGCAGCCAGAATGCATCGTAATGGACGACGAGACGTACATTAAAGCGGACACCAAGCAGATCCCCGGTCTGGAATTTTTCATCAGCATGACCCGCCTGGATGTTCGGGGGAAGCTCCGGAAGAAGAAGGTCGACAAATTTGCCAAGAAGTATTAGGTGAGGCAGGCGATGTGTGGGTGCGACTAATTTAGCGTACAAAAGACCGGCACCATCAACGGCCAAATATATAAAGAAGAATGCCTCCAGAAGCGCCTGCAGCGCCTACTCCGGTCTCACGAAAGTGACACTCTATTTTGGCCGGCTCTGGCATCGTGCCATTACGTAAAACTGGTGATGGAGTGATACGAAGCCATCAATGATGTTGTTTTTGTACCGATTTAGGCATATCCGAAAAAATAGCAAGAACTTCGGAGATCGAAGTGTGCTTTTGCCGCGAGTGGACTTGTTTTCTCTGCTGTCAGTTTTTTTTCGCAAGTTTTCACTAAATTTGAACAAAATTAATTTTAACCAGTTCGGCAGCGGCGGAAAAGTGAAGTGCTATAACCGGTGCAGTGGATAGTGGAATTTTCGGGAATTGAATCTTCCCGTTGGAGGTTATTTCTTTAAGATGGCTTCTATACTGTCGTTCTCCTGTAGGATGTTGCTTCTTTGCGCGACCAACGATTGGCAGCTAGTCGGCACCAAACCGCCGCGAGGACGTTTATGTGATGCCACCAACACACTGGCCGAGTGTTTTGTTCTGAAAACGGATGAGCACTCGCAAGTTGATTAACAGGAGTTTCTCTTAGGTGATTTGTGAACATGCAGTTAGATAAAAGATGCAGTCGTGAGTCTTGCCTATTTCTGCAATTGGATACCGGATCAAACATTCAGCTAAGTATTGTATTAAAATATTACGGTTCCGGTAGTATGAAGATATATTGACAAATTTGTATTTGTCATTTTCAATCATGGGATCAAATGCGCTGCATATCCAGATTTGCATCTTATCGTCTTTTCCTTCTTCTGTCGGTCTCTTTTTTCTTCTACTAATTGTTTTGTGCGTTTTTGCTGTTCGATATGTATAATCCTTGCGGTAAGTATGTTGGATTAGTGGCCGGGCAGGAAGTTACATCGAAAGAGGAGAGAGATATATGAAACTATTTCTTCATGAGAAAGGGTTTGCCCTGAATTCAACAACTACTCTCATACTTTCTCCTATCTAATATGCCTTCCCCTTCTCTTGTTATTTTTTGCTCTCTGTAATGGCACAGACCTATTGGTCATTAGCTGACACTTATCATGTTGTCGAGTTAATCCGTTTGAATATTTTTTTTTAGAGCTGCGGCCGCTGATATCTATTATTCTCGGTTATTTTGATTCAAATTTTCACATTAGTAGTATTAACAGTGATAAACTATCAAGTTTAATAAAAGGTTAACTATAAGGTAAATTTCCTTACAATCAACAATCAATAATTTTTGTAACCTGTAAACATTGTAGTCGATATTTAATTGCAATATTTGACAGTTGGTGAATTGTTTGGACGCTTTTAAGTTTCAGTCGGCGCTCACTAATCTAAATCCAAACAGAAGTAGTGATGTGGGCGAGTGAGGTATGTGTTAGTGTGTGTGTGTGATGGGGGGAGGGGGGAACATATGATTTTGGGTTGGCGCTTTCTTCTTTCTTTTCAGAGAGCGAGTAATGGCGCTATAACCATAAGCCATAGGGAGCTAGGACTATAGTTAATGCTAAAGTCCCAACCGTTTGAAGATAAATGGAGCATCACTTAACCTTCTTAGACTAGATGCTCCCAACGACCATTTTTGAATACATTTTGGTTCTGTGCACCAAACAGGGCATTCTGTTCAACTATTCTCTCCGACTATTCATTTCCTTTTTCCTTTGATATCTACTGAAGGCTACGTGGGTTCCCCGTGTCTTCTTAAGGTAGGTACCAAATCCTCCCTATCACCAACGGTTGCAAGGACGTGGCCAGGTGAGCGATCGAGGAGTGTTTTCGTGGTGATTGTTGCGTGAAGAAACGTATCAGCAACTGGTTTCGTTTCATGGTGGCATGCAATGTCTTCAACGAATTATTCCTCATCGTAGCTCCACCCACGAGGTGTGCAACCGTCAATGCTAATGCTAACGCTAATGCTAATCCGAAAAAATAGCAAGAACTTCACCCAATAGAAAAATTCTGAGCGATTATGATTGGTAATCTCCGGAAAACAGGGCAGATCTTCAAAAAACGACAAGGATTTGAAGAAAGAGTTGATGAAAGTGTGTAAGAAAGATGGCGTAAGTTTTGCACAGGATTTGATGGGAAGCAATAAGTCCAAGGTGCGGGCATTTAAGCCAGGATAGGAGGTTGGATAAACCAAGTATGCAAACAATGTGTGTTTATTCCCGGAGAGTTTAAAAAATATTCGACTTAAAATGAATTTTTGGTGATCATGTTTGTCTGTTGCATTTTTTGTCGAGTACAATCTTTGCGAGAAGAAAAGAGGATAAAAATCTGTTCCCACACAATTCATCTTTGTTCCATCTAACTGAGACAGTTGACTTTGTATTTTTTAAGCTTTCTTCAGCCTTCCTAAATCTCCCAATGTTTCATGTTTCAATTAATATTGAAATTGCAAGTCTAGCGTATTATTTAAAAAATGATTCATAAGATGGTCGAAATCTCGTATGCCTCCTTCAATTATTAAGTATTTGTTCTGAGGCTGTCATATCAGGTGTACAAATGAGTAAAGTGTGATTTTGTTCAAGATCAGATTCTGGGTCGAATCGAATATTTACTCACATGAAATTTCATAAAATAATACACAAAAACACCCAAATCCATAGCTGACCATGAATATTACTGTTGGCTTGGTAATAAAATATCAATAAAAATGGAAAAGTAGCAATAAAAATAAAGTGAAATCGCCACTAAAATATCAAACAATGTGCCAACAAAAAAATAACAATTTGCACTAGAAAAACATAAAATAGCAATAAAAAATTGATAATTTACTTTCAATAATTCAAAAATGATCAGTAAAACTTTCAAAAAAAGCAATGGAAATTAGTATAAGCGCAATAATAAGCTGATAGTTTTCCGTCATAATAATAAGTTCTAGCGGTAAACCTGTGACAAAAGTCTTCAAACACTTCAAATCTTTCCAACAAAACGCAAAAAAATCAAAACATTAAAAAAATTAAAAGAATTTGTTTGGTTTTAATTGAAAAGATTTGAAAATTTTTAAGACTTTTATCACAGGTATAGCACTAGAACTTATAGTTATGACGGTTTATACTAAACGGAGTTAATACTAATTTATATTGCTTTTTTGGGAAATTTCACTGGTTCCTTTTGAATTATTGAAAGTGAATTATCAATTTTTTATTGCTATTTTAAGTTTTTCTAGAGCGAATTGTTATTTTTTCGTTGGCACAGTGTTTAATAATTTAGAGGCAATTTTGTGAAGTTTCAAAGCTAAATGTTCATTAATAAGTGCCATTATATATTTTTGTCATTACTGTTCGTGTGTTATACACGTGATATAAGCGTATTGCTGCCAGAATATATCTACTTTTAATTAGATCTCTGTGATTTGGATTTGGAAATAAATTTGGAAATAAAGAAATAGCAGCCTCGAACGGTAAATCATGCTCATGCTCATTACATATCTGATATTTTCTTGCATTTAACTTAGAGATTCCCAGGAATCTGAACCATCAAAGCATTAGTTTCATTGTGTAGAAACAATCATATTTTTTTTTCACGGGTGTTGAAAAAATTTAATTCTGGAAAATATACCGAACCGAGTATAGAACTTTGCGACCTCCTATATAGGTTTTGTTTTGAAGCCATACAGCCATACATTAAGCTAAGCAAATGGGGAAATTTTAGCTCATCAAATCTTCCGGTCCACCTCTAAGCATATTGCTATTAGGTACCAGGTGGGTCTCCACCGATTGCGTGTCGATCTGTCGAATTTGGAAGACGTCTGTATTGAGTTATCTTAAATTATAATAATCCGTCCACTATATCACAAAACATTGCGATTGATTGAGCGGATTGGAGATAATGAAATCATTGGGTTAAAGACCAAGTCTCTCCCGGTTGATGCTATATCGATGAGCTTGGTCATCAATAGAAGCATAAAGTTACCAGAAGGTATGAAATGCATTTAAATTAAATAAATTGGCATAAATTGTTATTAAGAAGCTTTTCCTTGATTCATGCAGATACTAGTTACAGTAGTTTAAATAGTTTGTAGGATGCAGTTGTAAAAATTGAATGATTACAAAAAAGAGAATTTGCTTCGTGCATCGCCTGTGAACGGTTATGACGATGCTTCATTGCGCACTATTTTGCTATCAAGCATGGTGCGTTTCGTATTTTTTCGGTAATCTGTTGTTCGGCGAAGCGAATAATCGAATGAGCATAGAAAAAAAACAACACGGCTACTTCCTGGTGAGATCGGCCGGTGGTGGGTATGGGTTCGTCATACTCGTCGTGCCTCCATATCCTGGAGCAAGTGAACTACCATCCCATTTCCAACTGTCCGTTCGAATTGCGATGAACAATTGTCCGTTCGAAAATGCGTGTTCAGGTACAGCTGCAGATTCTCTGCCAGATCATCAGCTCATGGGAGACACATATGATTTTTGTCCCGGCAACTGTAAAAAGTGCAATGCGTTTGTTGACACATAAACTTTCGTAATTGTATGAAAACAATACAAAGAGTCTCGAATATGGGGGCGACCCCGGCGTATTGGTTAACATCCATACCTCTCACGCTAAAGTCACGAGTTCAAATCTCACCCCCGGACAAGTTACGAAAATACTCAAAAAGGTATTTGAGTGACTACGACGGGAGATGAAGAACCAGCCCAGGGCTGAAAATCTCGATAATCAAGGAAAAAAAAAGTCTCGAATATGTTGTTACAAACAAAATAGAAACGTCTCCCTGGTGGCGGCTGCATGAATGATTGGCATATCTGCTTTATCGACTTATCGAAATCTAATAAGAAAACAAGTGCAACCACGGGGAGTTGCTGACATGGGTTTGATCCTGTACTTTTGGTAAGAGCTATTATTGAATCCGTGGTTGATCTCGCCACGCCATGGTGACCCGTGAAAAGTTTATCGATTAATGAGTAAAACTTCGACAGCGTTTTTGTTTTTATTTCGGGATATGATTCGCCCCAGCAGCAACAACAACATGTATGAGTACGATGGAAAAGGCTGCAATTGGCTGGTCTTTACAAAATTTATTTCATGCATTGTACACAAACGTGTGAATCAGCATTTCACTAGATGACAAGCAATATGAATATTTCAGAAAACTTACGAGGCTTTTCTATGTACAATAACCATGTTTACGAAATGATTGAAAACTAATTTACGAGAAATAATTTTTAGTGTTTCATCGTACTATATGATGAAACCCACAGAAAACTCGAATGCATGTGTATTGAAAGTTGTTTTAAGGATATACTGACATATTTATAAGCAAAAAATCGTATAGAATGCAAAAATATATAACATACGTACATGAGTTGAAACAAGCATGCAAATTTGAATTCTTTTATAAGCGAGTTGATGTGGCATTGTAAACAATTTGATAAGTAATAAAAGATTCCATTTAAAATGTCTTTGCGGATACTAATTTTGTCCATTTAAATTAAAAATTTCGATGTTGAACTTGCAACGTAAGTCAATGTAAATTTGAAGCATGTTTTGAACGAAATTAACATTGAACTTTTGGCATGTCTTTTTTTCCGTCGGCCTATTTCCTAACATGGTGACAATCACCGACGCCAGGGACCCTACCCTATCGACTCATGAATATAGGCTTTACTTTCCTTCCGAAGGAAGACGTGACCAGATTTTTTTAGCTTCAGAAAAACCTGGGATTGAACCCAGACCCACTGGGGTGCCAAGTAGCAGTCACGCTTACCACTACACCACCGACACAATACACAGAAAAAAATAATTAATTTTAACAAGCGCATAAAATTTCCCCTCGTTGAATTCTAAACCAAAGCAAGCGTAAACAACGATATTGTTTGCAATTGATGGAAATCTTCCATACAATAGACGCAATTTAGGAGAAATCCAGCTTTCATTTACACGAATTATCCCAGTAATTTCTGTCATATCTGGCATTCCCTTTATGTGCATTAGATAACACATAAAATTCAATGTTTCTTTTTATCTGTGTACATCCAACGGGTAGGTGAATTCAAACGTGTACCTCCCTCACCAGAACGTGTGGCCGAGGCAAAGGTTGAGAATGAAACATGAGCCTCGATTCCAGAAGTGAAACTATGAGCAAACCCCTTTATATGGAACCTATTAGCATTCAAACCAAATTGTATTCCAGGTTTGAGACAATTCATAGAATAACTAAAATAAATGTCGGACGTTAACAGTAAAATCCAAAAATTATTTAAATAAAACAAATTTATTCTTGTATTCACATTTTTTACGTTTATACTGATTATCAATATGTTTACTATAAACATAGCATGATTTTTATATTAAACATCGATGTCACTTAATTTAAACATAGAATTTGTTTAAAATATAGCAAGTTTATGCACAGATAAAAAGAAACACTGAATTTTCTGCGTTATCTAATGCACATAGAGGGAATGCTAGATTGGGAAATTTTACGCGCTTGTTAAAATTAATTATTTTTTTCTGTGTGTTTGTGGCCAGAATAAACTATACTTATGTTTTAATATACATGAAATATGTTTTTTATGACGGTATTTTTTCAGTATTTACGATTTCCACCGGTTAAGTTAGTGAAACAGTACGATGGAAAAATGACACATTGTTTAATAGTTAAAATTTTGTATCCTTTACGTAAGTCGTGCACTTAAACATAATACAATCTAGATCATAAGTATATGCATAATTTCTGACTTAAAATGTAGGGATTAAGGATTACATCTGTACGGTGTTGAGCATCTTCTGGTTGTCTAGGCTATCCAACAAAATGTCCAAATTCTGAACTGTTTGTTCATCACATCCACGTCTGAATGTCCTGGATTTCAGTATCCGGTCCACTTTACCGCTTCGACGCCTCGAGTGAATCTTCAAACGTTTCAGCACTGCACAGATGTGTATCATTTTTCAATAACTAGAGAGTTTCGTACAGTGTCGATGTTCAATTTATTTTAAGAATTGGTTTCCATCGCATGTTAATTTAGCAATACGTTCTGCTTATTTTGTCAAACATTTTGTGATTTTCAACAAAGTGAATGAAATGCTACGTACTAAATAAATTTGCGTTGATAATGCTCGTAATGGACTTAGCAATCGCATGCTGTCAAACGGAACTACCATTACTACGATTCGATAGCCAATTCTACATAAGAAATAAAGTGAATCATATAAAGATATATTCATGTTCATTAGATTTGTAATACAAAACTTTTTGGTAAATGGGTTAAATTCAGTCACAATCGAGTTGCGGCAATCAATTATGACAGCTATGTGTTGTTTGGGTTTGGTCGCATGCTATGAAAATGATTATTCAGGCAGCATGTAGCTGGCGACTTGTTTTCTGTCGGTATTATTTATAATTTAATTATTTAATAATATTGTAGCGAATGGAACTTTTTTTCTGTGAGATAGGATTCTCAATACCACTCTGCAACAGCTCGTTTCTTAATTAAGTTTCTACAAATGAAAACGTTAGAAACGGGACTAAAGCGTAAAAAATGGCTAACTAAACGTAACTAAATAAAATCGCATGCGACCCAAGGAACATTGAGCCACAGCGAGCAACAAATCGCATGCTACTGCAATAGACAAATAGCATACTCCATGTTCCGAAAATGATTTGAAGGATTAAACAGCTGATATGCTCGGGATTACAGAGGATTGAAACACGATAGTACATCTGTACACTCAGTAGCAAAAAAAAAAGCCGAGCAAAATTTTGCTTCCAAAAAGCGCCATGTTCAAGTTACTGTAACTTTGTCAATTATCAATATTTTTTGCTAAAACTTACACAACACTATATACAATGTATAGACCTTAGGTGGTCAAAATTTTATGTTGATTAGATTTAAAAATTTTAAGTTTTCATAACATACGTGAAAAACGTAATTTTTGGACATACCAATTTCAAAAATCCGTATTTATGTGAAAAATTTAGATAACACATTTTAAATTTCTCAATGGCCAAAATATACATAGAAAATAATGTGGACGAAATTTGAACGGTTTCCATCAAGTGGTTTGGACTACAGCTGGCGTCAAAGTTGACGCACCTACATGAGTATTTCTCTTTTTCACCCGATATTGACCATGCTGAAATATCGGTGCAAAAAAAAACCCGAGGTGAATTTTTCTTATTAATATACATGCATTGTTACGCCTGAAATATCCCAAATAACAAGTGTAACCCACGAAGAACTTCAAAATATGGCATACAGTATCAATTGGTTTGAAAAAACTACGTATACAGTGTTATACAGTATTATTAGTAGAATTCACCTCGGCTTTTTTTTTGCACCGATATTTCAGCACGGTCAATATTGGGTGAAATAGGGAAATTCTCATGTAGGTGCGTCAACTTTGACGCCAGCTGTAGTCCAAACCACTTGATGGAAACAGTTCAAATTTCGTCCACATTATTTTCTATGTATATTTTGGCTATTGAGAAATTTAAAGTATGTTATCTAAATTTTTCACATATATACGGATTTTTGAAATTGGTATGTCCAAAAATGACTTTTTTCACATATGTTATGAAGACTTAAAATTTATGAATCTGATCAACATAAAATTTTGACCACACAAGGTCTATACATTGTTTATAGTGTTGTGTAAGTTTCAACAAAAAATATTGATAATTGACAAAGTTACAGTAATTTGAAAATGGCGCTTTTTGGAAGCAAAATTTTGATCGGCTTTTTTTTTGCTACTGAGTGTATAATTTAATTTATTTTACTAGAATATTTCGAGTATGTTTTCAGACCTATAGTCTAGAAGTCGGATCAGTAAAGTAAACATATGTGTACTGGCGAAGGTGAACGAACTGTCAAAATTATGGATAATAAAATAGCTAACCGTTCGTTTCGATAGAACGGGTTCATTTTCACTCCTCTATGCGTACTCTACTATCTATAGTCTGAATATTGAAATATCCTAGCAACAAGTCAAATTGCACAATGTCATCATCCATCAGCAGCCCACTGTGTGTGCACTGTATCATCTTGACACAAGAAGCCGACGTTCCCAGCTAAAGGCAATAAGAAGACAAAACTTAACCAAATTACATTTCTCAAAGCGTGTAAACATGTGTTAACTAACTTGTTTGCATTATAACATTTTCTCTGGCCGTTTCTGCTCTTCTCACGATGTATAATGAAATGAACAAAGCCGATGACTAGTAGTTCATTCAATTATAATTATACATATCCCGCCATTTGATGATTTTGCATATTTAGGATCAACGCGTTCGTCCCGGTTGGTTTTGCTTGGCTGGTTAGGCTTTGTTAGAAACAACAATACACTCGATGTAGGTAGGTTGAGTCGTGTTTGGCACGGTGGTGCGCCTCTGACTTAGGTTGGCCTAAAAACATGGTATGAAATGAGGCTTCCGAAGCAGGAGAGGGTAAAATGGCTTAACTTTAGGGAGGGTGGTGAGTTCGCAAGGAGACAGGACAAGATATCAACCGATCAACGTGTTGTTAGCGCGCGCACAAGTCAAGAAGTTCCACCGTTTCGGTTCGTTGTAGGAGAGAAGTGGCGATGAGGTGTGCATTTTGCGCCTTGCGATGTTCTTTTCTTGTCCAACTCAAGAAGAGAAAAAAAATATCGAAATGCACTTGGAAAATAAACACTGACGGATTTCGAAAACGTTAATCAGCGGACAAGAGGGATGCACTCGACTCGCCATCACACAGACACACCACAAGCAGACTGGCAGGCTGCTCTCGGGAAAGGAGTCAGCGTGTTTACAATGCAGACAAAAGAGCACCTTCTTTTCTGGGTTCTTTCATTGAAAACGTGCCCTACCAAGATGATGGACGGATTCGAGAAGCGGAAAAAAAGTAACATTCCCAGTGGTTGAACGGATGGGTTTGTTCTCATGAAGTATTAATACGAAAAAGTGGATTAATTTGTGGAAGAAAGATGTTCGGTAAGTAGTGTTTGCATAGCATTAAGTTATTCCGTCGAGTCGTGCTCAACCTTAATTTGGAAGCATTGTTCGTTACCGCCGGCGGAATAGTGAAACGCTTTGGTAAAGTAAGATATTCTTTTCATTATTATGCTAATAGTCAATGCTCTTTGATACGTTTTTCTCTATTAGCTAATTTCCTATTCAATCGCGGTAATACACAAATAAGCGGAAAGCATGGTGGCCAGGTATTTACTTACAAAAAACCTAATTAAAATGTCCGATTTCGATGTAAGAAAATCTTTTTTTTTTTTTTAATTTTGTTCATGTTATTTACAAATATTCAACATTTAGAATATTTTGTTATGTGTTCATCTCAATCAAATAAAACTTTTGTTAAGGCAACTTTTTTGAGAAAAAAGTTTAATTTTTTTACAGCTGCGCACCATATTGCTGTGTTTTAAATCACACAGTAGTGTAGAATAATGGCCTACATATTCGTGCTAAACAATCAGTCACGACATTTTGCAATGGTTATGAGAGGCATAATGAATTTTCATGAATAAAGAACACAGAAAGAATAATTAATTTTAATAAGTGCGTAAAATGTCCTCTTCTTTAATTCCAAGCCAAAGGTTGTGTAAACAACAAAATTGTTTGCAATCTATCATGCGCCATACAACATTGCAATCTTTCATACAACAGACTAGACTCAGGCGTTATCTGGCTTAAATTTACATGAAATATCCCATTAATTTCTGCCAAATCTAGCATTTCCTCTGAGTGCAATCGATAACGCAACGCAGAAAATTCAATGTTTTTTTTATATGTGCATAAAACTATTTGTAAAAAAAATTTGTATGCATCGCGTTGCAAAACTCAATTATATCAACAGCTATCATTATTATCTGCCTCGACAAGTCCTTCTGAATAAATTTAAGACTCGGGATGACAAAATGCTCTTATTACAACTTTGTTCATAAAATAATATTTCTATACGTTATGTATGGGATTTTCCTAAACTTTTTTTAAGGGAGGGATCAAATTTGTTATGAGTTAGCTTGTTAATAACAAATACTATTTGAATATATTTGTGATATTAATGACATATTCACAATGTGCATCTTGACTCAGAATTATATGCAGCGGTCGATCATAGTTTTTAATGTGACTTATAAAGTAGTTTAGCTGTAAACGATATTCAACTAGCTATACGCTTGCTTAGGTATGCGTTCAAAGGAGTTTTTTTATTCAGAACCTTGAAAAGTTTAACAACTTACTTTTGAGAGACGAAAACGTTTGAAGATTATACACTCAGTAGCAAAAAAAAAGCCGAGCAAAATTTTGCTTCCAAAAAATTCTTTGTTCAACCTTCTGTAACTTTTTCAATTATAAATATTTTTAGTTGAAAATTTGACAACACTATAATCAATGTATAAGGAGTGTATCGAAAAGTAGTTATAAACATTCGATGCGTTATTACGCATAAACTACTGTATATATTTTTAGCGTGTAAGCGCCATTTGCTTTGTTTACATGTCAAAAATGATTATTCGGTTCATTCATTTCCGTTGATAAAGTTGTATTCAAAATGTCGCGAATTGAATTTGAGACTAGAAAGAAAATTCTGCACACTTGGTGCACCGAAAAGGGTGTTACTTACAACCAGATTGCGAAAAGAGTAAATGTTCACCCGGCAAGTGTAAAACGCATCATCGAAAAGTTTGGTAAGGAGTGCTCCCTCAAGGATTTACCAAGAAGTGGCCGGAAACCCGGCTCCAGCAACCCCGATTTGGACCAAAAAGTTGTGGATTATATTCAACGGAACAAATCTGCCTCTACTCGCGATCTAGCCAAGAAGTTCAGGACCAGCATCGGAATGATTCAAGGAATCAAGCGCAGGAATGACTTGAAGACGTACAAAAAGCAGAAAGTGCCCAAACAAACTCCGGAACAAAAGTCTCGTGCCAAAACCAGGGCTCGAAAGCTGTACAGCTGCATTTTGGACAATGTCGACCAGTGCATTTTGATGGATGACGAAACATACGTTAAAGAAGATTCAAGAACGCTACCGGGGCCGCAGTTTTATACTAAATCTGTTGGGGAACGTGTGCCAACCGCAGATACGACTGTTGCGATGGAGAAATTCGGTCAGAAGGTGCTCATTTGGCAAGCTATTTGCACATGTGGCTTGCGTTCTTCAATTTTCTATACAAAAGGAACTATAAATGCTGAGATTTATCAAAAGGAATGTTTGAAGAACAGGTTGCTACCATTGTATAGAAAGCACCAGTCCCCTCCTCTCTTCTGGCCAGATTTGGCATCGGCACATTACGCCAAATCCACTCTACAGTGGCTGACGGAGAATAACATCAAGTTCGTAGAAAAAGACATCAACCCACCAAACTGTCCCCAGTTGCGACCGATCGAACGCTATTGGGCAATAGTCAAGCGTATATTTAAGAAGGATGGTACAGTGTCCCAAAACATGACCGATTTTAAGAAAAATTGGGCAGCGGCATCCAGGAAGTGCACAAAGGTCACTGTGCAGAATTTGATGGCAGGTGTCAAATCAAAGGTACGGGCATTCTACAGAAATGAACATGATGATTAGTTTTTCCGTTTGGATCTTTTGTAAACATGTTAAGCTATAATAAACTGAAATAGTATGTTAATTTTAACCATGTTTTCATGCCTATTTTATTATTTGGAAGTTTATAACTACTTTTCGATACACTCCTTAGACCCTATATGACAAAAAATTATTGCTTTTTTATTGCACCGATATTTCAGCAAGGCCAATATTGGGTGAAAATGGGAAATACTCACATTCGTGCGTCAACTTTGATGCCAGCTGTAGTCCAAACTACTTGATGGAAACAGTTTCAATTTTGACCACATTATTTTCTGTACTGTTTCAAGCTATGGAAGAATTTTTTGTACGCCACCTAAATTTTTCACAGAAATACGGATTTTTGAAATTGGTATGACCAAAAATGGCTTTTTCCATATATGTTACGATAACTTCAAATTTATAAATTTTCTCAACATAAAATATAGAATCATATAGGGTCTATACATTGATTATAGTCTTGTCAAATTTTCTGCCAGAAATATTGATAACTGGCAAAGTTACAGAAGGTTGAACATTGCGTTATTTGGAAGCAAAATTTTGCTCATTTTTTTTTTTGCTACTGAGTGTAGATGTAATGAGGGACTATATGCACCAAATTGGGTCTTTTCCTGGATGCAACTTCATCTCATCCACAAGAGTGATAATTGAATGGAGTATTCGTAAGGTTTTTGTTGTTATTTATTCAGTCATTTTATTAAAACTTACTAACATAAACCTATTCTGAACAACTCAAATGATTCCAATCTTTCGTTAATCTCTTAAAACATTCGAATTCTTAGTACATAGATTTTGTTGCGTAGCATTTTGTCCACAAAAACCATTTGAAAAATATTCTATCCCATTTTTACTCATTTCCACTAATTTTACCAATAGTGTATGTGTCCTTTCACTCTGCCTAATAAGGCGTGGTTGATTATCTTTTTAGTTGTAACTCATAAAAAAATCGTTTTTTGAACAAAACTCTTCTAACTAAAAGTTTGTTTGGATGAACGTCGTTTGTTGTTTTGAACCACGAAAAATTAAATAACTTACGTTGAAAATACGTAATTTTTTTGTGGATTTGGATTTACAACGGTCTACAACCTTTAAATTGGGTCCATTTGATGATGCAACTGCGTTTTATCATTTACGTTTCACGTTAAAAACGTTTTGGATCATTTTATTTTTATTATTTCTTCAGGCATTTTGTTGTGAGCTATATTCGCTTTACTCAACACGAAACTTCCAAAAATAAATTGTTATAAAATAACTTTAAAACAACTATAAATTCCTGCTATATAGATATGTGTGCTCATTTTACGGTGACGGCTATTTAAAAAATACACAATCAATTACTCATACATTTCCATTGAAAATTTAACCGATACCAAAATTTTACTGTATAATGAATATATTACACTGAAAATTTATTTTCGTAAACATGGATGTTGTACATACACAGATAAAAAGAAATATTGAATTTTCGGCCTTATCTTATGACCATAAAGGGAACGCTAGATTGGGCAGAAAATAATGAAATATTTAATGTAAACTTTAGCCAGATAATGCCTGAATCCAGCCTGTTGTATGAAAGATTATAATTATAAATATTATGAACAATGAAAAATTGCAAACAATGTTGTTTGTGCCTCCTTTGGCTTGGAATTAAACGAAGGAAAATTTTACGCGCCTGTTAAAATTAATTATTTTTTTATGTGTAGAACAAATGTCTTGTCTGTTGTATGAAACATTCATATTGATTTTTATCTGGTGAAATGTTATCATTACACCTTTTTATATAATGCACCAAATGGTTTTCGTGAAGACCAGCCAATCGCTGCTTCTCTTTTATCGTGCTCATGCATGTTCGTATTACTGCTGGGATGAGCTGGAATCATTCATTCATCCCAATATAAAAATTAGAGCATGTTTATGTTTTATTACTTCATACTCATTAATCGACTATCTGCTCGAGATTTACCGTGACATAGAGATGAGGTACGGATTCAATGAACTGCTCTTTCCAAAAGTACAGGATCGAATCCCATGTCAGAAACATAGACACAGACTTTTTTTCAATTACATATTGAGTCGATATAGTCAATCATTCATGCAACCACCAGAGTGTAGTTTCTTTTTAACTTGTCGTACAATATTCGTAGTTTTTTGTACTATTTTCATAAAATGCACGAATATTCTTTCTGTATCAACAAAAGCTTTTTGGTTTTGGCGCGTGTGGCATGAATAATGAAGGTAGCTTTATAAATCGTACAAATTAGTTTCGTTGCAGAAAACAACGAACAGATTTGTAGGTCATACCTTCGATTTCGAAATATAAACTAAAATTAATTTTCAGTGTGGGCTATAGTTGGAAACCCAGAAAACAAATATGTTCCTAAAATAGGGTCTACGGGATTCTTTTGAAATCATTGATTAGGGTTAGTTAATATATAACGTATCACTATTTCCTGTACATCTAGGAGGCACTACTAAGGTAGGTTCAATTTAGCTAAATTTAGATCATTTGAAGATCCTGACGCTCTCCAGCTCAACAAGTGGTGTCAATTATGGTGTTCAGTTAAGAAAACAGAAAATCTCACTCAAGTGTATACTATATCGATCGTTATGATAATTTTGTCGATTATCGCTGAATTTATTCTATATTTGACGTATGGCAATTGAAGGAGCCTGGCGAATATTAAACCCTGTCACCTCTTGAGTTTTTGAGGGATGGTAAATAAATAACCTGGTGCAAAAATCCAGATCAAGGACCCCAGCCCCACTCTCCTGCCCTCTCAATGCTATATTGACAGATTGTATAGTTTATAATTTAAGAAATTTTCAGCATATTTCCGATAGACTCGTGATGAGATCGCGTTGATTGTGTTAGATTTTCAAGTTACTTCGTGCAACTATAGGCTTAGATTTTGATGGATATAATTGAAGATTTCATTAGAAAATGTTAATCTACTATATTAACTGGTGAAAGCATTGGGTTTTCATAGTGGAATTACTGTATGAAGATGAAGAGAATGAATATTGAATTATTTCCATTCAACAGTACCGTTTAGATACATGCATTTCGTCTGCAATGTGCTGACTTCTTCAATTGCCTATACTAATACTCAAGACGAGACACTGAGCAGGTCTGTACATTGTAGATGAAATACGTATATTCGTCAAGGATAAGACAAACGACGGTGGAGTGAAATGGAAATTGCTAGTCCATATTTTTATCGTTAAACATGCTTCATTGATCTTTCAAAAATATTATTTGAAAAAATCATTAATTTAGGAATTCTAGTGTATTCGAAGGGTGGGGGGGGGGTGGTCTGACTCCAGCGTAGTGGTAAGCAACCATACTTCTCACGCCAAAGTCACGAGTTCGAATCTCACCCCCTGACAAATTACGAAAATGACCAAAAGCTGTGTTTGAGTGACTACGACGAGAGTTGAACCAGCCCGATGCTAAAAATCTCAATAATCAAGAAACAAAAACAAAAACAAACAAAAAATGTATTCTAAGTTTGAATATATAGCACAGGTTTACAGTTATTGATGATGACACCTATAACACTTTGGCAATGCACATAATCATAAGATTATTCTCTAAACTGGTTTGTAAACTTCCACCGATTATGTGGGATTTATCACTCCCGTCCGTGATATTCGTTACTTTCACTTGTTTACCACAAACGGTATACAATCCCTTTGAAGAGGGGTGAGATATATATACATACTGTTGGCTACTATTTGTATTACTCTATCATTACTTCGTCACTAGCACCCTATTAGCAGCAAACAACGGTATCACAGCGGGTATTTTTCCCGGTAGCGACACGTTATTCACCCCGACACGTGACTTACCGTTGGCCAATTATTTTGCGGTGTTATTAAGAGGACTTTTCTTCTCCAATTTTCCATCTAATGGAATAACACTAGATCGAAAGTACGACAAAAGGGACCGGACATACAATGGTCACAGCTATAGTGACTCGAGGTGAGATTACCCATCCCGTTTTGTAGGGTTGCTCTGTGGGATCGGAGTATGAGTATTCAATCAATTATAACCTACTCATCTGCACCATAAACTGGTAACTACAAACAAAACTTAAAGTCAAGGGGTAAGATGTAGATTTTTTATCCATACTCAAGGATTTCATAATCATCTAAGACAAAATTCATCAGCACTGTCATTCATCAATAGTTCACATGCCACTAGCAACAATTTAAGATTGGAACGATTGGTGGGCGTGGGTGGCACGTGACAACAAACAAATCTAGGCATCGAGCAGCTGAATTGAGATGGAAAACAATTGAACAGTTGCCTTTGCGATGTTACGAACGTGCCTTATTGGATGATTATTCATATCTCATCTTCAGGCACGCAGTCTGAGGTCGTTCGATCGGATAGACAAACGGGAGACATAGAGAATAACAATAATAATAATATTACAACACATTTTTGCGTGGGCTACGGCGAGAGATGCTTCTGTTGCATACGTTCGCCAATTATTCCACCGTAATTATGATGATGAGATCTTCGCCCACCTGCTGCGGAAAGGCTGGCTACCATGTTGGCTGGTAGGTTAATTCACATAACGGCAATGGGCAAAACGAGTTGCAAAATGGAAGTCAATTGGGGAGGATTGTTCCTTTCATCGATTTGTACTTCTGTGTTGTCTGTGTTGTATTTTTTTCTGTTAGATCTGCTTAGATCTGCTACAATGCAACCATCATAAAGATGAAGTATGCTTGATTTTATATATTTGGGAATGTTTATTGGTTACTAGATAATAATTTCTTCTACTGAACTTGATTTACTTGATATTAACTTCTACTACTAGACTTTTTCACCTTAGTACAGCTGAAACGACACAGTAATACTTAGTTCAGTCGAAAACTGGATCGTAATCACACACGACAATATCGAATATAGAACTGTAGAAAAATCCATTGTCGGGTGTGACTTATACCAGGTTTTAAGCGTGGCGACAATATTACTTGAGTGCTTTTCCCATATCAATGCATGGAATTGTATGCTTTGTAACAAGCCTGTCCAGGAAAATCGAAATATTTTTAACTTTAAAGATCTATTGGACTGATCCGAGAATCAAGCCTGCCGCTTACATCTTTATAATATCGTTTATTCGTTCGTATCGAATAGGCTAAGTGAAACCCTACTTATTATTTCTTTCGATAATTATAGATATTTATGTTCGAATGTAATAAATTGAATGATTATAGTAGACCTGAACCAAAAACAATTCGACCAACTTCGACAGTGATTGAACACAAATATTTATTTTATAAGTCAGCTACACTATGCCAGCTGAAAATACTGGCATATTTTGGATAGCTTAGCTCTTATTTGAACCTAAATAGTAATCAAACCATACCAAAGTTATGAATATTCCACGTGATACACACCAGGTCAACTAAAAATACACCAATGTACTCTCATAATTTACACAATACCAAAAAGTCGGATAGATTTCGGTGTCCTGAGACCGACACATGCGAGTGGCCTTTGCAAAATATGAATCAGTTATAAGAGACGAGAGAATCAATTGAATATGATTCAGTTTCGGGGCACTTTATTTTATATGAAATTTTTGTTTACGTTCCATGACGCAAACAAATTTTGTAATACGTCTCGTGTAAAATTAACAATTTAACAGGTGAATTTTCAATTGATAATCATGCACACTGACCGAGCATTGAAAATCAATAGAAAGTTTATTGTTTTTTGATCCAGAATGAGCAAAAAAGTATGTTTACATAGTGCTGTTTAAAATCATTAATTCAAGCTCATATTTTTCAATAAATAAATTTGAAATGAGCGCATCTAAACCACCGAATTTAGATGCATTATCCTCTCAATTAGCTGTCATTCGTTTCCCAACACAATACGAAGTGATTTGGAATCACAGTTGCAGGTTTGTAATTCTTTCAAAATCACATATCAAATCCGGTTGATATATTTGCTAAAGCGTACATGTCTCTGGACTCAGCCTAATGTGCATCACACGACTACATTTTTTTAGTGTAATTTCTTAAACAACTAAACAATAAATGATATTTATCGATTTAAATACTTGCATAGATAACATTAATAACATATTTGATAAAATGTTTCACAAAAAAATACACAGCTTATTGAGTAAAGATGAAAATTTTCGAGGGGTATGGATGTAATGTCGGTCTGTAAGTAACATTTTGAGTGATGCTTAGTGTTTGATTGAATTGATTTTTTCCGTCCTGATTCCTATGTCCTAAAGGCTGCGTGCTTAGGGTGGTCTTTGATAACCGAAATTTACATGAAATTTAGGGACTGTGTATTCTTGGCCCATCAAATTCGCTCATATATTATTCTTAAATTTGAATTTTAGTTGCAGTCCTTAAAACTCTTAAATGCCCCATCAAATAACCATCTAGAATTTCATCGAGGCGCAGTGCTCTTTTTGATGTTTGTACTTTAAGAAATTGGTGTAAAAGCATTATATTGACTATGGCATCCATAGCAGACGACGGTGAATTATTCATCGCTCCTGTCATTGATATACCATCAAGTATTTTTTATTCTTTTATTTACCGTCGGCCCATTTCCTTACAATGTGGTGAAAATCACCGACGCACAGTGATCGGAAAAGCTTTTTTCACGGTGAAATTAATAACTCATAAGAGAAGCACAATAGAAGAGTGATGTCAAAGACATGTTCGTAGGAAATATAATTTTATGCAATTTAGCTATAACTAGCATTTTTCTAGCTTTTCATATGACCATGTTATGGCTATTTTTCCGCTTTCAATCAGATTGTCTCTAAAGAAGTGGATTATTTTATTATAACTTTCATGTTTCTCATTTTGAGAAAAAGTGAGCTTCAGACAAAAAATAGATTTTGTAATTTCTATAATTTTTTTACGTGGTTATCTCATTTGCGTTGTGCCACCATATAACTTATAGCCTAATTTATTCATTGTACCGTTGTGGTCGTAGTTTCCACACAGGAAATTATGTGTTCTTCTAAACAAGAAAAACAGGTGTTATTCTTGAATAGATTCTTGATTAATGAAGATGACTACACAACTTTAGATAAGTGGCAAAACAACGCTTCCTAAGTTCGTGACTCGCATCAGTCATTTCAATAAAGGAACCATTTATAAGGGTCATGAATTCATAAAACAAGATGAAAATTCGAAAGTTCTGTCCAGTTAGAATCCGGAATCACTTATTGTGTTGCAGCAGCACGGAAAGTGACTGCTGCAAGAATTATTTTACAGTGGTTTGTTACCCTTGCCGCCCACTTTATGTGGTATAAGTTTTCGTGCTGTGAGTCAAAAGATATTCCAGATGCTAACCGAGAAGAGAAAAAAAATTCTACACACTCATGTTGATAATCCAACAAGGTCCGCAATAAAAATCGAAAAAACCTTGAAAATCGCCAAATCAACCGTGTATTATGTGCTCAAACGTTTCAGGGAGCAAAAGAGCGTGGATTGAGTGCCTCAAGGTAAGCGTCGTAGTGGAACATATGACCGCAAGCTGAACCAGAAGGTGTTGAGAACCGTCAGAGCACTATCAGATAATGAAATCGCACAAAAATACTGTGCTGCTCGCAGTACCGTTCGAAGAATTCGTTTGCGAGCAGGATATCGTTCTTATCGAGCCAGCAAGCAACCAAACAGAACGTTGAAGCAAAGTTTCGTCACTAAAACTCGAGCTCGGAAATTGTACCAGCAGGTTTTGGCGAAGTAACAGGGATGCCTGCTCATCGACGATGAAACCTACGTCAAAATGGATTTCGGACAGCTTCCTGGCCAATAATTCTACATGGCGACGGCACAAGGAGATGTTCCTGCGAAGTATACGTTTGATTTTATGGACAAATTTGTCAAAAAACTGATGATTTGGCAAAGGATATGCAGCTGCGGAGCAAAGACGAAATTGTTCATGACGAATAAGACGATGGACTCGAAGCTGTACAAGGAAGAATGCCTCAAAAATCGCGTACTACCTTTCATTAAAGCCCATAAAGGTCTCGTGAAGTTTTGGCCAGATTTGGCGAGTTGCCACTACAGCGGGGAATTCATCAAGTGGTACCGCGATAATAACGTAGATTTCATCAATAAAAACATAAATCCACCCAACAGCCCGCAGTTCCGGCCCATCGAGAGATTTTGGGTAGTAATGAAGTGGAAGCTTAAGAAAAGTGGAAAAACGGCACGGGACGCGCCTCAAATGACCAAAATGTGGAACAAATGTGCCAAGGAAGTTGACTCCGAAGGTGTGCAGTGTTTGATGGGAGGAAAAAAGAAGAAAGAGCGAATTTCCATTAGAAACTTAGAGAAATTATTTGTATCGATATTTTTTCTTCAAAGATCAAAAAATTACCTTTGTTTTGATGTTTTGATTTTGACCTTTTTTGGACGTGAATCCGTTACCGAGATACAAATGATTTTATTATTCCGGATTTTTAACGGACATAGCTTTACGGTAAAGCCATCTCTGCTACACCTCTTGAGAGTCAAACTGAGTGTAGTTTGCAACTGGGTGGAAATGGTGTACTCATACATTTCACTCACCATGATGGGCACATTATCGACGTTACTAATTGCCTCCAAACCTTGCTCTTCCCATTGTTTATGGAGTTCGTCCATTACTTAATAGCACATCGAAGAGCGAAAGTATTTCTCCTTGAAGACAACCTTTAATCGATTTAATAGCTAGTGGCACATTTCCAAGATCAGCAGAGATATCACTAATATCCGTTCAATAATGCAGTGGTACTAGCTTCCATACCCTAGCATATGCATTTCCGAATGTTCCTTCAATATCTAAAAACGCACTCACGCCTATTTCTTTGGCATGAAGCGAGTATTCGATTTTGGCTAACAAGCTATTGTAGCGCAATTTATTAGGGATTGAGCAACCCTTTTTCCCTGTTGGAGAATTGCTTGAAATGTTTCATCTATTCCCGCAGATATAAATGGTTGAAAGGAGCCTAATGCCCATTTAACCCTATGAAGAGTTTACATGCTTTTCGATGGGCATATTTTGTCCACGTCTAGCTCAAATGTTGTTATTGAGGCGAAAAGAACAATGTTTCAGATGAGTCATATTCCCCTCTAGTGAAATTTCCTGACACAAATTGTCAATTGAATATTTTTTTGTAATTTTCTTCTCATGGCCACTTATCCTTGGCAAGTGATTCGAGGCTTCAGTGGAGTACATAATAACATTGTTTGGAACATCTCTGGGACTATGGTGTCCTTGAACATGGAATTACATGGAACTGCGCGTTTCTTTTTAATTTGAATCTGTCCATATCATATATTTGGCATAAACTTTCTTTCACCACGTGAAGTGGTGTAGTGTATTGGTTGATAAGTGTGAGATTGAAGTCCGATGATAGCTCGTATAGCGAAAAAAAACCTCATGACTTCATTTATTTCATAAAACGCTCAAGATTAGCAAACCTGCGTATTTCGAATCATACAACTTTTTCAAGATATGATTGCATAAATTGCAGCATTAGCGTTTTTTTGCCACGTTTTGAACTTTTGGGTGTATGTGTATTACAGGTGCGCCTTCACGAGTAGATTCATTTGTTCGTTGCGGACAAGATAGGCCAGTGGAGTAGGTTGAGAGATAGCCTCTTAGCCGAAAGGTAGTCAGCAGACAGGCAGCTAGCGTGGAGACAAGCGGCGTGTTGACAGTCAGTTGATTAGCAGTCGCAAAATGATAACCTACAAAGAAGATTCGCAATTGACAAAGCACTTGGCTCTTATCGAGGTCATGGTAAAATTTAAATAGATTTTTATAGAGCAAAATGTAATGAACGCAGCAAACATGAATTTAACCTAAAGGAAAGGTAGCCACGACTTCGAAACTGAATGCCCCGTTTAAGGTCCTTTTTTAAAGAGTTTCAAGAGTTTCATTTATTTGACATGTCACATGTCTACGGAAAGTTTTTTTTAATTTTATTCTATGAAGTCTCCTTTTAGCTCGATTTATTCAAAGTCCCCTATAAGCTCGATACGCTTATTCCAGCGATTTTCCAACTTCTTGCTCCCGTCCGAAAAGTAATTTTACGGGAGGTCTGTAAAATACTCCTCCACTGCGTCGACGATTTCGTCACGTGAGTTGATTTTTTTATTGATGAGCTTTTTTTTGAAGTTTTGGAACAGATAATAGTCCGAGGGAGCAAAATCGGGTGAATACGGTAGATGCGGGAATAATTTGAGCTGAAGTCCTTGATTTTGGTTGACACTCTTGTACGCCGGCGCATTGTCTTGCAAAAACAAAATTGTATTTCTCTTCATGTGAGGCCGTTTTTCAGCGATTTCAGCATTCAATCGCTCCAAAAATGCACAGTAATACTCGCTGTTGATGGTTTTCTTTTCGAGGTGGTCCACGAAGAGTATGCCATTACAATCCCAAAAAAACGACGCCAAAATCTTCCCAACTCATTGCGCCTCCCTAGGCCAGCCTTGGAGCTCTTGTGCCGGCTCCAGTCAATTGCTGGGCACTGATTCTGTTTGGTAATAGTGGATCCAGGTTTCATCAATAGCTACCAATCTATGCCAAAAGTCCTTCCGATTCCGCATCAGCAAGTTTAAACAATGTTTCGAAGTGCTCTCGTCTTCGTGTTTTTGGTCAGGAGTGAGTATGCACCCAGCATGCTTACTCATTCATATGCAGAATCTCGCCCAAAATATGGCGTGGGTGCTAAGTACTAATCTTTGTGGCATCTGCTAGCTCACGTGCCCTCACTTTCCGGTCAGCCTACACCATTTCATGAACGTTTTTGAAATTGTTCTCTGTAACCGCATCGGAGGGCCTGCCTCTGCGGACTTGATCGGAAGTGAAGTTGCGGCCACCACGAAACTCTTGAATCCAATATTTAACGGTGTAATCCGACAGAGCATTTGCCCCATAATACACTAAGGTTTTTTTTGCACGGGGGATACGATCCACTTTTAGTATGGAACCGTGTAAAAAGACTAAATAGAGTTGATAAATTCACATGCTTGACCATTTTATATTGCTTCGATTTTGTTTCTATGCGTTACTATTCCATGCAATGGCCAAAATACAGTTTTTAAAATTTTGAGTATTTACACCAAAAATTGTGAATTTTTTGAAAAACTGCCATATGATTACTTTTGGCCCAAAACGTAAAATGTGATTTGAAATAGGTCGATAAGTTGTTCCGTTCTGGAGTTATCGCCGAAAACAACCCGTGTAAAAAAACCGTGCAAAAAAAAACCTTAGTGTATTATCCAACTTTTCTTTTGTTTACATCGCCGTTTTGCCTCTCAAAAAATAACGTTTTATGAGAGAACGAAAATCGTTTTTATCCATATCCAGCATGATGCCAAACATGTCAGCAACAATCAGCTGTTAAAACAATACTAAAGGCCCAAACGTAATGTGGACAGAAACGGAACGGAAACGGTAAGTTTGACAGTTGTCGTAAATGACGTCGATATGTCCAGTTAGAATCTACTTGAATCTAAAAAGTTCTCTACCAGGTTTAGTCAGATTGGGCTATTCCGTTGCCGTCGCCGTTCCGCTATCACTGCGTTTGAGCCTTAAGGGCAGTATCGCACTGATATTTGGCGTGTATGCCCAAACATGAACGGACTTCAAGGCATTATAACCTTTGTTTGCAATAGCATCGCATTTTGGCGGTCAAGGAAGTTACTTTCTACCCCACCTAGTATGTGTACAATTTTTAAAACTGTTTTGATTTGTGGTAATTCAATCATTTCACGGTAGATTTGCAAGACTTTCACATCGATAGTTTGTAATTTCGATACGCTTCTGATGGTATTCCCAATTTCAAACTGATATCGTGCGCCATCTTTTGTTTCATTTTTTATTGACTGTTTGTCTCATATTTGGATAACAATCAGATAGGTGATCGTTATCTGATTGTATTGTCCTACTTTTGCAATACCATAATGAGACAAACTAAGTCCAAGGTTTTTTTGTTTTAATGCAAGCAAGCTGTCAAAATTAAATTGGTTGGAACCTAAGTTTTCATCATTTATCATTCTGTGTCTGTGTTTCAACCTAAAGGCATCGGCACATTATCTTCTACATGCCATTCTTGCTAATATGAAAACTTTGCTACAATTATGGTCTATTTCTGTTACATTATCTCTACAACCTTTTTATCTCGTTCTGGAATGGAGATTATCGGATGCTTTATGGTGATGGAAAATTTGCTTCATAAGATTTACTCGAGGTCTGTCGGGCCATAATCTATGTCAAAACTGAACTCATATCCTTGTTTTCACACTGCGCTGGCTAATGGCAACAGATCACTTAAACCTGGCGGCGATTATTTCCATAATAGAATTGTTTTCTACACCATTAACTGCATTGTTTATAATGTTGTGATAAAGATTTTGATTTAATTTATTAAATTTATGTGAAGCGATAAAAAGCAATAATCGTAATTTAATTCAATTTCCCTCGTGTACGCCAAAACAAATACCCGGATGAGACCGACTGACGAAGTGCCTGGCGTTCATGGCTAAAGGATCCCCGGAAAGTTCGTCACCCGTCACCACCCATTTATGTTTGCCCGAACTTCTTGCTGAGTTAGACAGGCATCAGCATTTCCAGTGCTCCAACCAGCCTGCAGGCCCATCGAAAAGTAGCACATGCCAACCGGCTAAAGCAAACCATCCCCAAAAGAAGCACTAGCACAATTTATTATAACAGTCATAATTTGATAATGTTTATAATGAAATAATCTCGCTTTTGCACTGCCTCTCCGTATCAAAACGGGAGAATTGTGTTGCATGCTGATGTTTCAGTACCACATTCGCCGAACACATTACAGTTCGCCAGTATGAAAGTAACTAGGAATATTCTAGTTTTCCATCGGGGAAATTTCAAATTATTACATCCAACTTATCACGTTGAACTGTATGATAGTCCGGTACATCACCACAGCGCAAAACTGTAAACGAAGAACGATTTCGATCCAGTTTCCGGCTGCGGATTTTGCTATCCAATGGGATGCAATGATAAACCCACAAATAAGCCAGCGTAGATACACACTGCTGGATACCAACTGAAAGACGATAGTGCCGCATTTTCGATGTGCAATGCAAAAGTTGCATTTCACCAACATTTGGGCTCTAACTAACCGATCTAATTTCAAAACAGGAAAGCACAGTAACAAACTTCATTCCTGATGTTTGACTTGGTGGAGGGATCACCTGATAGAGTGTGCCGGAAATTATTGCATTATAGGAGATGGGAGCTACACGAACATTGAATTTACTATGCTGTTTGCTGCCTGTCTTATTTTTTGCTCTGCCAGTTCGAGAAGGTATTTCACTAGACTGCAGCTTTGCGTTTGATTTTCACGGATATTTAGTTCATTATTCTGGCATAGTGTTAATTGCATCTAGCGGAGTGGCTGCTCTGACGGTAGATGGATCTACCGGTTGTTGAATCAGGAAAACGGAAATATACGATTTCCGGTACTAAGTATTTCACTTCGCTGTAACCAGATGCATTGCTATGAAAGCTTATAAACTGCTTCTTCTGTTCATTGAATCAATGCTTCCATGTTTTCGCTTCGCTTGGATGTTCTGAATGATTTTTTTTATGATCCTATCGAAATAATTTTTAGCAAGAGACGGGATCATCACTGATTTTCTTCTAATTTTTTTTTGAATTTAAGCATTTGTTAATAGATAAATTATCACAACAGAAAATGAGAATTTTTTAATCAACTCATAAACTCTCTATTAAAACTGGTCGGAATAATATATTATCATTCTCGATGAATGAATAAAGTCATATTTACACAGTTTGTTAAAAATTACAAATAGTAATGGTTAAAATGTTTCTCAACGCAATTTTAAATGTACTAGCTCGATTCTCCAGTCTCAGAAAGTCTTGGTGGTAAAGGCACGGTATCTTCTTCTTTCTTTTTATTTAGGTGGCTTACAGCCTTTGGACTGGGTCTCCTCCATCCTAGATATCATACTCATCAATACAGTCGGTATCGTGTTCGAAAGAGATTTCTTTTTCTATCCCGAACCCATGTTAAATTCACTGAAACGTAAAAGTAAAAAATCGAAAAGAAATTTCTGCAGCAGTATCCATCTGAAAAGAACGAAAAATAAAATTGGAATTTGTAAGGTTTCCACGGAAACTAATGGGATTTGTCACTTCTTTTTTCGGAAAAATATTCCGCTCGATTATTCCGTAAGTGAATGTAACATTTCGTTGCATGCAGATCAATTGTCAAAATTCCACATGGTAATATTGAAAAAAAATCCGTAACCTCTTTCCTTTTTAGGTCAATACTGGCCTTAAGATAAATCTGGGAGTGATGAGTTAGGCTGTTTGGAAAAACTGATCTTGAAAACTAACCGTTTAGTTTATGCGATGATTTTTTTCTTCCTGAATTCAGAGAAAATCAAACTAAATACACAGTTTAGTTGCCAGGTTAATAAATTTATTGCTCTTTATTTTGATGCTATTCATTGTTACATTTGCGGCGTTATCAGACACTTACATTTGCGTTACATTATCAGACAGTCGTGTTGTACGTGACTCTTATCTGAGGCTGCCGTGCAAATATTCTGAATAAAAATATTTCCTGAGGACTGTAGGTAGTTGCAGATTTCAAGACTCATTTCATATTTAATAAAGGACTTCTTTTGATCAGGACTTATTTCATAAAAAATAAAAGAAGCATTTTTCGTCCGAATTTATGAATTGTATGCTAGATCAAACTTTTGAACGCTTAAACCAGCTCAAAGATCAAGATGTATTGTATTGTAAGATAACGTTTTGTTTGTTTATATGAAGGTATTATTTTAAGAGTTAACAGACAGTTGAGTGTCATTTTCAAGATGTCCGATGGATGCCTTGATTGGCTATGCATGATTTTTTTTGTAAGGTCAGGTCTCCTATAGTACGTTGATTTGTCGGCTGTCGTGAAAACAATTGACCTGATTATTTGAAAATACTAAGCGAATATGATAAACTTGTTTCTTACTGAAAATTAGTAATGTTTGAAGACCCAGTATCAGTTCAAGTCCCAACAGTACTGTGCTTTGGAATTAGAACAACCGCATTGAGGCTATTCAAATAAAATTGGTTCATCTGAAGGGTGCAGTCTATCTGATCGTCTGTTCTTCATGGCAGCGGCGGCTCAAAACAGTGTCAGTTCTCCATGTTAGAAACGGCTGATCATCGTCCTCATGCCATTGTGCGACTGTATAATTGAGAAGCTAATAAGGATCGGAACAATCGACAAAGACCTAGGCGACAAAATAAGGACTACGATTAGAATCTCGGCACATGGAACTCCCAGGCTGTGATAGGTTAATCTAAAACAAGCTTCAACCACGCATTATTGAAGTCGTAGCACTGCAAAAACCTTGCTGGACATGACAGAAGGCATGGAAAAGCGGGCATCAAGCGGCTACTTTTTACCAAAGCAGTGGCACCACAAAAGAACTGGGCACCAGCTAGCTGGGCAAAATGCGTCAACGCGTGATTGGATAGCCGGATAGCCGGACAGCCAGTATCGAACTTCGCAGCTGCTCGTGGTTTAGTAGTCCGAAGTACCTCCTTTCCCCATAAAGACATTGAGATCACCTGACCAACAAACAGAGAATCGGCCATATTCTAAACGACGGGAATATGTTTTTGGAAATAAACAACAACGTTCGCATCTGCCGCAGTCGGATGCACTTCTAGGTTTTTCGTTAGTTGCATGATTTTTTTTTGCTGTGAAAAATCTTGTTGCGCATACACTACTGCCATCTGTAGAGCACATAACGTTATGCGACAAACTGAACAGATGGCAGTATTGTGTAAACGTCAAATACTAGGCAACAGAACACGCATGCTGCAGGTGGCAGTAAATTCTATCTAACAAATAATAAAATTGTTCGTTTATTGATTTACTCACGAGTGTTTTTAATTGTTTGTTTTGTGATATTTCTGTACATACAAAAAACGCTAAATTTTGATAACTTCATACCTTAAGCTCATTTGCACCCAAGTGTTAGAACATGTCTAGCTTGCGAAATTTCGGAATTTATAATGAACAAACTCCACCCTTTTTTTTAAACGCCGAGTATCATACTTTCAAATCCTTTCCGACAAGGATGTTAGAAAGGCAAATGTCATTATTCGTCAAGATTGTACAGGCCGGTGGTGGAGTCACGGAATGAAGTAGTTTTCATTTTTTTTAATATTATCACCTGATTTTAAGATTGTTAAACCAGAGAGAGATAAAATGAAATGTAACAAAATTCCTGCTTTACTGATCTTTATCAATCATTTTAAACTCAAATCTCTCAGAACACTAAAAGTTAATTTTAGTTTATATTACAAAATCGAAAGTAATACTCACAAATCCATTCGTTGTTTTCTGCAACGAAACTGATTTGTTCTTTTTATGAAGATACATTCGTAATTAATGGCACACGCGCAACTGTCAAAAACACGAAGCTTTTGTTGACACAGAAAGAACATTCGTACATTGTACAAAAACAATACAAAGAGCTACGAATATTTTGTCACACATTAAAAAGAAACGTCTCTCTGGTGGTTGCATGAAGGACTGACAGATCTAATTTACCGACTCATAATGTAATTGACATAAAAAGCGCAACCACTTGGAGTTGTCCAGCGTTTTTTTTTATGTTTCCGACATGGAATTCGAACCTGAATATTTGAAAAGTGCTGATTTTGAATCCGAGGTTGATCTCACTAGGCCACGCTGACTCGTGAGAACAAACTTGATTAATGAGCATGAAGTTATAGCTCTTGACAGCGCTTTAATTTTTATTTTGGGTTAGATAAATTATTCCTGCCCATTCCAGCAGAAACACCGTCATCATGAGTACGGTATAAAAAAGAAACAGCGATTGGCCATCACGAAGTTCATTTCGTGCATTTTACAAAAAAGGTGTAATGATAGCATTTGACCAGATAAAATGCACCATGACTGTTTCATACAATATACGAGACATTTGTTCTATGTACAAAATCCATGTTTACGAAACGCGTGAAAGCTACTTTACGAAAATAAATTTTCAGTGAATAAAAAAGCTTAAGTCTAGGAGATTTATTGTATTCCTTACCCTAACGATTCAATTGAGATAGTGAAAATTCTACTCCAACTGTTTCAGGGGAGCTTAATAAGAAATGCGAATATGATTGAATTATTTGATCGTAAAGCTGAAAGAAGATCATAGTTTTTCTGTGAATTTGGCGTTATTGTCTATGGACACGGGGCCATACTTCCGTTTTTTGGCCCTTCATACAGTGTTATGACGAATTTATATCAGTGATATAAGTTGATCTTGCCAAGTGGAGCCGCATACTAGACAAGCACTTGATTAGTTGATGACTACCTTACACATATACCCTGCATACTTCGCATATCTACAGGGTGAGGAAATATTATCTGTATTTTTTCTTTCAGTGTATAGTTCGGATTTGACAGATGCTGAAATTAGTACACCTTTGGCGTATTTTATCTTGGTTCATTTTAAACAAACGCGCAAAGTTTCCTTACAACTTGTTGACGATTTGTGTCACAATGCTAATACAAACAGTTCAAAGTGTCATAAAACGATAAATGAGCTTGGAAATTTGGAGGTTCGTTCAGGAAGAGGCAGAAAAGGAACTGCAAGGAACCCTGAGTACCGAAGTATACTTAGTCAAAGGTTATTCGAAATTATAGAATAGACGGTCAATCTTGAAATCATTGAAAATCGACCCCAAATCAGTACGAACTATGCTTCATAAGGATTTACTATTTCGTTCTTAAAAAAAATCACAGAACCACTACTTAAATGAAAGGATAAACGACAATCGAGACCGAAAACCAAGGATTCTGTTGAAGGAGCTAGTTTATGGACGTCATCGTACACTTTTTTTTTCATCGGTGAGATAATATCACAACCACGAAAATGATACCAATGTGTTTGTCTCGGTTTCTCTAACCGTATGAATATGGCCAGATCACACCATCTAGTATCGGTGATGGTTTGGTGACAATGAGTGCTTCCGGTAAAACCCCCTTAACATTCATTGAGAAAGGCGTCAAAACGAGAAAGGCGTCAACCTTCTTATGGACACTGTAGCACCGTTGAAACGTAACCATTTTAGTAAGAACAAATGGACGTTTCGACAAGATTGTGCTTACATATGGCAAAAACGACGCTGGAACTCTGTAACAGGAGTTTTCCGAGATATTTGACCAAAGATGAACGGCCCTTCAACTCTCCTGATCTGCATCCAATGGATTACTCCGTCTGATTCATTCTTGAGTCCAGAGTTTGTACTACGCCACTCACATCCTTGGATTATTTAAAAGCAAGTCTAATCAAAAGCCTGGGATGCTATATCTTTGGAAGAACTATCCAAGTAGCCACAAGCCTTATCACAAGTATTAGCAATAATGGTGAAATTATTAAAGGAGTCTTCACCTTCATTACCAACCGTTCACCGATTTGGAGTTCAAGTGTTGAAGACGATCCACGCTTAGGGCGTACAGCAGTGCATCAACCCTAGAAATCATAGCGAAAATACAGGATATGGTTTTTGAAGATCATCGATCGGCTGTGGCTGTGATTGCTGACACCATAGGCATCTCACATGAAACAACATGGCATATTTTGGCTGAAGTTTAACAGTGCAACAAAAACACGTTGGAAATCGATTTTCTGAGCAACATTTGCAACAATTACGAGAGGATAAAAAGGATTTTCTGTGTGGATTCATCACTATGGATTAAACTTGGGTCTAAAACCATTACCCTGAGTCAAAACTAGAAGCTAATGAGTAGTGTGAACCAGGCACTTCGGCTCCGAAGCGAGTTCCTGTCCAGAAATCGGCCAAGAAGGTGTGAGCATCAGTTTTTTTTGTACACAGAAAAAAATAATTAATTTTAACAAGCGCATAAAATTTCCCCTCGTTGAATTCTAAACCAAAGCAAGCGTAAACAACGATATTGTTTGCAATTGATGGAAATCTTCCATACAATAGACGCAATTTAGGAGAAATCTAGCTTTCATTTACACGAATTATCCCAGTAATTTCTGTCATATCTGGCATTCCCTTTATGTGCATTAGATAACACATAAAATTCAATGTTTCTTTTTATCTGTGTATGCAAAAGGAATTTTATTGATAGGTTTTCTCCAAACTGGTAAAACAATTAACTTTGATTAATATTGTGACCTTTTGGACCAATTGGATAAAAAAAATTGTGAAAAAAGATCCGGGTTGCAGAAGAAGAAAATCATTTTTGACCAAGACAATGAATCTGCTTACACAGCTCAAAAAGCCATCGCAAAAATCAGTGAATTGGGGTACGAACTTTTGCAGGATCCATCATATCCGTCAGATTTAGTTCCCACTGACTTCTAACGCAGGCCTTCCAGAAAGTCACTTTCGTGATGGGACAAAAAATGGGAAGATCGTTGGACCAAGAGTATTGATCTTATGGGAGACTATTTTAAACTGTATAAGTAATTTTCACACAAAAAAATCAGATACTGTATTTTAATTTCCGCTTTCAAAACTTTTTGACTAACCTTTGAATAAGCAAACATTAACATACAATTGGAGTTTTTCTGCTGGTGTCACCCGTTGTATAGTTAGTAATGCACTTTGTGAGAAATTATGGGTTCAAGTCGTGATCGTGTGTGCCTTGTTCTCAATAATTTGCAAATTAATTGTTCACACATAGTTGACATGAGTCAGTAAAATTAATAACTCAAACAACATTCAAACATATCGTTCAAATAAGATAGGATGTTAACCCCATCATCCTCTGTGATACGCATTTTTGTAGTTCTCCTCAAATTCCTGCATTGTAAATTTGCCCTTTTGTAAATCTTGCACATTTCGTTTCAATAAACTCAATTTACTAATTTCATTGTCTATACTTGTTTACGCTCAAGAACTTGAAGCTTAATTCGAGATATATTCAAGGTGCCACAGACGATGGAGAATTTATCTGGAGGACTTCGTCTGCACTTGACACAACACAGTCAGTATACCTACATGAATCAATCCGGCCGGTTCCATGGCACGTTATTTCATTTCTATCGAATCGTTTGTATTTCCAAAGCCATGGGATAAAGTAAGTCATCGTCTGAGCGGGTTAAGCCTTCTTCATGCCGTCATGCCGCCTTTTGTCATGGCGGGTTGTTTGCTCAGCTTTATTGACGTAAATACTAATTACAATTATAAATCGCTCGATGTCTGCTCGCAATTCCGGTAATCAGCTCACTTAGGATGATTTCAAAGCTTTCAGTACACTTGAGCTCTAATAAATTTTGAAATTTTCGAGGGGCTTATGCGGTATTCTTTTATCCTATATCCGTACATACTTTGCTGATGAATAGATGCCTATAAAGGAAGGCACGGTGATCCATTTTAGGTGTTTTTAAAAAATTTATTGTGTTTAGCTTCTATGATGTTGCTAGGTGATCACATTTTTTTTTTCAATAAATCTCAAGATTGTTTCAGAACTTCGGTCTATTTTTCAATGTTTCTCCGGCTGTAAAGTTTTACCGCGTAGTAGTCGGTGAACGAGCTTTGATGTTGTGAAATAATAATTAACAATAACGAAAAGCTATTTGCCTGATGTTAAGACGCAAGTGTTTGCTCAAGTGTTAACTTAGAAGTTCTCGGCGGTAAGCTTTTCGGTTTCCTCTCTGCAGATGAGCCACTTCTGCTTTTTCTCACACAGGCTTTCGTCTATCGAGTGCTTTTTGGATCAAGGCAGCCGGTGGCGGCAGGTATCATCTCCTCGTCGTATCTTCATACCAGTTTATCGTGCGGATCTCTGGTGGTGGCCGCGGCAGTCGGTGGAGCATTTCAGAGATGTCCAGTGCTTGAAATACTTTTGAGCAGTGTAACATGTTTATCAATCGTGATTGCTTTCTCCCATACTGAGGTACACATACTCGAATGAATGTTTTGCCTTTTCATCTGTTTTCGGAAGGCAATTGGGTTGTTGGAATTTCAACAAGCAGAGGTTAGCCGGTGGCTCATTTAGTCTACATCGGTACAGAATCTTGGCAATGTGTTATTGTTTGTATATTTAATTTCACCAGTACTGCAACCGGTATGCGGCTGATCTTTTGATCATCAATCTTTGAAATGCGGAATGTTTGAAGTTAAAGAAGCTCGATAAAACACTTGAAATTCTTAAAAATATTATTAACTAAAACTGTTTTTAAGTAGAGGGTTAAGAGGGTTTGTAGAAGAAGTTTCTGAATAAATACTAATTGTAGAATTAATTTGGACATTAGAATTTTTTTTTCTCTTATGAACTGTTTAATTAGTTTGTTTATTTCAACTCTCAAGCTAGAGTACAACTTTTTACTGCTTTCTTATGTTACTATGTTGAGCAATGATTTACAAATTAGGAATCTTTCGTACGTATAATTGGTTCATCGATTTCAAATCTGTTCAACATTTTATACACTTTTGAATTTTATGCACTAGTCTTTCGATATTTTTCTCGTGGAATCTTTCTCAACATTTGCGTTTGGTTGAAGCTTAGGAGTGCTCAAAGAATTGCTGCATAATTGCTTCTGAATCTCTTCTTCCGCATGACATGATGTCAACAAAAATAACACAGAATGGAGAGAAATTAATAACCAGATCTGCAGCCGATTGGAACCGAAGACCGAATTCAAATAACTTTCATTTGAATCCTGCCTGATTCTGTTGTCCACCATGTCCACCATGGAGGCAGAGCGCCAGTTTGCCCTAAAGTTTAATAGAATCTTCGTCAGATTCCGCGTGACGATGGCCCAATATTTCTGGATTGTGCGCAGCTTTTACGTGTTAAGAGAGTTCTTCTCGTTGGGCACTACTTGCACGTTATTGGTGGCATACCTCTCTATGCCCTTTTTTCTGTAATGGCATGATGCCAAAGCCGACTAAAACAGCACAGACCAACAGTGTTGCTATGAATATGTCACTTTTCCGCCTCCTGTTGCAACCATGGATTTTTTACATAGAACAAATGTCTCGTATATTGTTATTGCTTGTCATTTGGTGAAATGCTATCATTATACCCGTTTGTACAATGCCCGAAATGAATTTCGTCAGCCAATCGCTGCTTCTCTTCAATCGTACTTATAATTGTTGGTATTGCTGCTGGGAGAGGTGGAAATAATTGATTGATCCCAAAATTTAAAAAAAAATGAACAACAACAAAAATCAGTTTCATTGCAGAAAACGAAAGCCAGCTGCTTGCCTTCGACTTCGTGTACAGCTTCCGGGACTCTTTTGCCCTATTGATATGTTTATCGTCGTCAATTGGAGTCACTGCATTTTTATAGGTTGACAGTCCGGCTCGGATTAATAGCTCGAGGCACGGTTGTAAACAACACTCCTTAAAGTAAAATGGCTTCGGTGCCACTTAAGGTTGCTCGGCATTTTTGGATTTTTGAGCTTTGGGGTTTCTTTTTGGATAAACAAGTTGACTGTCCAATAACATTGCTAAAACCATCCAGCTTTATTATGTTCTATTACAGTTTTATGAAAGCCACTAGAAATCAATATAGTTTAATTATGGCAGAAAGAGGTGCCAATAGGTTTTAAATTTAAGTCAGGTTTATGAGACCCTACACAGCTTCTTTACAACGATGTTAAAACCTTGTTTCAAAAATTCCTTATACTCCTATCAAAGGTTTTATACGAACTCTTAAAATGCTGTTTTGAAATGCCGCTTTAGGACTGATTCATATTATCTTATTATGGTCAGTTGAAAAAGTATTTTAAAACCATTTTGAGTCCCGTGCAATAAACGGCAAATTGGCATTGAGGAAAGTCATTCCATATCCAGTGCAATCCATATCTGATTCGGACGTTTCCCAGTTAGTTCCGGAGAAAAAAGATGCAAATCAAAATTTAAGAACTCTAAAAAAAATCCCCTGACAAGGAAACCTTCCCAACTATATTCAATTTGTGTTCAACAAAGCTAATCTCCATCACTTAATAAAGGAACAGGAAAAAAAATTCAACGAGCAAATCTGTTTTCGGTTGTAATGTACAAGTACAACGGTTGTAATTGGAAAATTGAAGAAAATTAACTGAGACTAAACAACAAAATAAAACAATGTGTGTGCTAAAATTGAATTTCGTCTTCAAACTATCTCTATAGCTGTAGTAGACCCGAGCGGATTCCTTTAAATTTCAATAAAAAAAACTTTTTTTTACAGGCAGGCCTATTTTGTCTGCGAGAGACTTCTTTGTTATCAAGTGCTCGTCTTGAAGGGGACATCGCTGTAGGTTTAATATTTCCTAGCTTTCCATGACAAATCTATACAAGCTTTAGACGTAGGACTACCCGAGCAGGAACGAATAACTTAATAACTGGCCTTGGAATTTAAGAGCGCTGCATAAGAGGTAAAATAACTGAGGATAATACCCCATACATGTTCCCACAATGTTATGCAAATACCAAATTGAGGTAAGACAATACAATATTAGTATATCTGCGGTATTCCCAGGTATCCCGAATAACAAGTTTTGATATTCGACATATATTTTGCTTAGGTATTTTACCTCTTATGCTGTGCTTCTTTATACCAGGGCCAGTTATCAAGGGCAAAATTAGGTATTCACATGTTATTTTCTGATGTTCGGGTACCACTTTGTTTGCTATACTGGGGTTTAATTAACAAAACTCGAATTGCAACCGCCACGAAAAGTGGTCAGGTTTTGAGCGTTAATATCTCAGTCGTTTCTCGAAAGATTTTCAAAAAAAAATACATCAATCGATTGTATATATTTCTACGCTTTGATTTCAATATTTAAAACAATTGATTTTTTACTTTGTACTATTGAAAATATCGAAAATGTAATTACGTTTTGGAGAGTAAATTTTTTAAAGGCAGAGTATTTTTCCGATCGCAGACTTCAAATGTAAGTAAGGGACGTCTTTTATGCCGCTATGAATGATATTCAAAGGGAATACTTCATCTATTACTTCATCCGTTCAGCAGTATCGAAGCTGTACGGAGCGACAATGAGCCAGTATTGTATTAGCTGGTGATGGTGACAAGCACCCCTACCCTGGAGGGTGCACAGGTGAGCAACTAGCCGGGTAGCGGATGCCTCTATCGCCTTTTGCTAGGCAACCATTGCTAAGCAGCCATTGGTTAAGCAGTCGTTTGATGGGCAGTCGGTTAACCAAGCCAGTGATGAATTTGTAGCCAGCCAGTTTGCGCAAGCTAGAGGTGCCATTCCTGCATCTTTCATGGATCAGACTTAAATGAACAAGATAGTCAACCAATTCCTCAGATTAACCACATCGTCATTTTGGGCACCGGGAAGCACGGTCATTCAACGAAGTAAAGTTTTCGCAATGTCTTCAAAAGATGATTCCGTGCCCTCCCCCATTAAATCTTTTCCTGTTTACATCTTATTCTAACGAAAAGCTTCAAACATACAACTTGCTGTTAGGCCCGAGGATAGGATTGGAAAAGGGTCAACAAATCCTCAAAGGATTTGTACCGGGTTGAATACGTTCAAGAGAACGTGTCAATTGAGCTACCAGCAATAGTTTGGCTACAAACAAAATAAATACCATCCCGGCACTCACTACTAAACTACAACTCATTTTGCTGCCTTTAAGCCAAATAGGACTTCACTCTTAGGTATGGTGGTTTTATTGAAAATTAATTTGAAGAAATATTTCTCATAGGAAGAAATTGAAACCATATTTGATCTTTATTTTTGTTGTTGTTTGTAGCCTTTCTTGCTTCGAAAAAGATTTGCTCGAATGGTTTTATTGCGTTGGCAGTTGATTTGGCCTCTTCTTACGACTTCTTTAACTCGGCGTGCCAGTAGATCGAATGTTCGCGATGTGCGAGCAAAACTTGAGGTATGAATTTCAAGATCTAGAAGCGGAAAATCAGCTAAATTAGCCTTTGACGTTTGTTTTATCGTTGCCAGATTCTCAGCACTATCATGTAAAATGTTTTCTTTACAGAGCAATAATTTAGCAAAGTTTAGCAAATTAGAAAACTGAGTGTACTGAGTTGAGTCTGAGTTACTGTTCGCTTTCAACGTGAACGCAGCAATAACACAATTCCAAGGGACAGACTCCATGTCCCGACACTGGATATCACAACTGTTGTATTCCTACCAGTTAGCAGTAAGCATTTTCAACGAGGCTATCCTGCCACAGTACTTAAAAGTCGTTGAGAACCTTGCCCAAGTAACAATTTTGGTTTTATAAGGGTTCTGAAGACCATGATTTAGCCTTTAAGTGTGCTTTAAAACCACAATAAAACTTCAATTGTTACTTGGGTGAGGACCTACAGTTCATAGTGTAGTTTGCAGCTGTGGCTGTAGTAAGAACGCTGGAATTATGGACGACCCCACAAGGAAACGACGAAGGTTGCGTACGACTCAACGCACAAAGAACCCGCATGGATGATGCGGATAGAGAGCTGAATCACCATAATAACGCGGTACAACGCGGTACAAGAAAGGAAACCGATCAGCGAGGCTAGTTCGTCACGATGCTGAAGTTTTCAATCTCGCAGGGCTCCGCGACATGATACTAATATTACTGAGGTCCTCGACGCCCATGTACTAAAATTGAGTGTTCTTGCAAAACGGATGCGTTGGTATGGAGAAAGTTTGAAACGGAAGGAGGAAAACCGAATTGTCAACACATACGAAAGGGAGTTTCCGAAACAACCAAATAAACTTCAATGAAGGACTTCCAGAGATTGGCGCAGCAACACAGTTTTTGGTTAATCTATGGGAGAATCCCGTTCAACATACCAGTGATGGAATGTGGTTGCAAGAGGAAGAGGATAAGAGTAATGGAATTGGAAGCATGATCGCCACTGTATTTACCGCTCATGATATTCGCGATGCTAACCCGGCATACGAGGGCTGCACCAGGACCAGATTTTGTGCACAATTTCTGGTATAAGAAGTTCTCTTCAATCCATGGACGAATGGCGAGTGCTTCAATATGGTACGCCACCGGCTGCCAGAATTCGTTGCTAGAGGGGTAACCTATCTTCTTCCCAAGGATCAAAACATGGCAAATCCAGCCAAGCACAGGTCAATAACATGCATTTAATGTCTGTACAAAGTGCTCTCGTCATTAATCAACCGAAAGGTACAACACCATTGCGATGCAAACAGTGTTATGCCCGAAGAAAAGAAGGGCTGCAGGAACAACACGCAAAGCTGCAAAGATTAGGTCATCATCGATGTAGTTATTGTATGGCATACATCAAAATGATCATGGCATACATCGACTACAATAAGGCGTACGACTCAGTTCCTCACTCGTACCTTATCAAGGCACTGTAGTTGTACAAGGTAGATGGTGGAATCATCTGGCTGACTCTCAGCATAAGAAGCGGAATGTCCCAAAACGATACTTTCAGCCCTCTGTCATTTTGCCTTGCGATGAATCCCCTCATCAGAACACTCAATCAATGCAACTATGGCTACCATTTGAAAAGTGGAGGAAGAGCTACCAATGTTATCTATATTTTGTACATGGACGACTTAAAGCTGTTCGCTGAAACAGTTGGAAAGCTGTACCGACTCTTGCAGCTAGTAACGGTGTTTAGTAACGGTTTTTGGATGGAGTTTGGAATCGATAAATGTCGAACAGTCAATCTTCTTCGAGGTAAAGTGTCTGATACCGGTAGTTTTCGCAACAACGAACAGGAGGAGAATATGTTTGAAGGCAACACCTACAAGTACCTTAGATTCCTGCAATTGAACGGAATTCACTATACAACGGTCAAGAGTTGCAGGAAAAGTTCCTGTAACGAGTCAACCATGTTTGAGGTCGTACCTGTCGGCCTGTTGACCTATAGTTTTAGAGTGATAAAGTGAACCAAAACTGATTTGGAGGCAATAGAACGAGCAGTGCGTTCACTAAGTATCGTATGCATCACCCAAACTCGGTCGTCGCGAGAGTCACCCTACCACGTACTGAAGGCGGAATATGCGCTACCGATGTTCAAGCGCTATGTATTTTTCAGATCCAGTGGCTGCGGATGTACTTCGTTGAAAGCCAGACTCGTCACAAAGTCTACCGTGCTGTTTGTGAAGTAGACCGTGTCTTCAGGGCCCTCCATCTGGCGGAGGAGGACTATCAGCTGGGCTGCGACATAAACACTATCGAGAATAAAGTTGCATCGATGAAGCTGAAGGAGTTGCATGGGCCGCATCTCCATCAGTTGGAACAAGCGCTTGTCGAATACGTGCGAGGTGATCTATTCTCAGAGACTGAAGGCTTCATGGTAGCCATCCAAGACCGGGTCATTGCGACGAAGAACTATCGCAGGCATATATTGCACGAAGAAGCAGAAGACCGTTGTGGAAAGTGCCACGCAGTAGGAGAGACGATCGAACAGGTTGTTGCTGGCTGCCAAGCATTGACAGAATAACCTATCTCGGTCGTCACAACGATGTCGCTAAGATTGTGCACCAACAATTTGCACTGAAGCAAAATTTGGCGTACCAGTACGTGCCCTACTACAAGTACCTACTGAGATCGTAAGATCCTTACGGATGTTCTCATCCGTGTCAATCGCCCTGACCTTGTGATCTACGACAAAAGGAAGAAGAGTGTAACTCTCATCGATGTCGCTATGCCGCTGGATCACAACGTCCATTAAACGTTCTCTACCAAGATTACGAAATACCACAATTTGGCGGAGGAGCTGAGGCAGATGTGGCGTTTGGAGGAGGTCCGCATAGTTCCGGTAATAATCTCGGCGACCGGAATTGTTCCCCGTACTCTTATACGTTCCCTTGAAGAGTTGGAGCTGTGAAAGGAACTGAATAGCATTTAGAAAGCAGTGATTCTTGGAACTTGTAGTATTATCCGGCGGATTCTGAATCACCTTTACTAATCCAACTTAAGCAAACAAAATAGGATGTAAGTTTACAAAACTAACAAATATATCCACCGAACTAACGAATGGATCCCTTTGGCCCCGAGACGCCTAAGGGTAGGTGAAAGTTTCCAGCTACATACTGAGAAAGGAAAACAATAAGTTAAAAATAATAATAACAATTCAAATAAGGTTTAATTTTTTTTCAGCTAAGAACTAATGAGTTTTACACAAAATAGTATAATCAACTAACACTTACTTGTTCGCATTCAGCGTTGATAAAAAAAAATGTGCTGTTAATGAATACTACTGTTTCTAAACATTTTCGACCAAACCGATACCTACAGCAGCAGTAGGCTCCTAAATTCAACTATTAGCAACAAACTATCAATCCAGTAGATCCTGCAGGATCAAACTAAATTCATGACATTAATTAAATGGAAAATGAATACTCCTATAGGTGACAGAATGCGGCATTATCAATCAAGAGCACAAAAATTGTTTCCGCCGCAATTCATATCATTCAAGGTAGTTAATTGAGTGCAAATCAATTGCGATGCAATTCCAGCTATTCACCCGACCTATTATTTACACAAGGTCATTTCAAACCCCACACTAATGACACCGAAACTTGAATCCATGTGAATGCGACGTGTGGCTGTTTGAACAAATTACGATAGTTATAATTAATTATTTGAGCGCCTAACTAGCATTCGATTGCCGTTGAAATGGAAATATTTACCCAAAATCGCAGCTACACTCAACAAGCCCGCACTTTTGTGGGATCATGTTACCAATGTATTGACACATAAAACGACTTTTGCAGAGTGGCAAACTGCAACCGTGGGGGTTTCCACAGTTCTGCCAGAAAAATAAGATAGTTGATGAAAAGTTAAGATATTGTTTCCCAAAGAGTATCAAATTCCACAACTCACACAGAAGCAGAAAAAAAGTGGCACGTGCTGATATACTGGGTAGCCCTTCATTTTCGGTGTTTTAAATCCAATTAGTCATGCTCAGCGCCACAACGACTAATAGGCTCAACAAACACACGTAGCAACTAACCGCAAAATCTTTTCTCTTCTCTGGTTGAATATTATTAACCACCAACCCGATTCATAAAGCGACAACAAGACTACAAGCTGACTGGAGGAATAGACGAACGCGAGTGGATGATTAAAAAAAACGAAACACAATAAATGGTTGGCCTGCATCGTATCGACCATCAGACACAGAGGGGGAGACCACCAAACAGCAGCAATAGCAGAAGCAGCAAATCAGAGGGCCAAACGAGCACAACAAAAGCAATTCCATGGAGAGGATTATTATTATAATTTTCGATACTTTTCTTCATCACTTTTCCACTTGGCTATTATTAGAAGAAATGTGAGAGGCATCAGACGATGGGCGAGCGCTTTATAAGAGTATCGAGTAATCATTTATTTTGTGGTTTTTTTTTTCATGCCATGCATTCTATAACACCCTTTCATCTCCTTTAGAACATGGCCAACAATGAAAGCAGACAGAAAGATTCCAACACTCGTGGTGATTTTTTGCCCCGCAGTCATGCAATAAATACAGTCGGCTCTTCTACTATACGGTGGGTGATGTCATTCACCCAACTTCTCTGTCTTCCATCCCTGGTGTACGTTTTCCGATACCAGGGATGGAAGACAGGTTCGTTGTAACTCTGTTATCATGGGAACTAAAAAACTTGGATTACCGAAGAGGAGAAACGTTGAAATTGAAACAATCAAGTTATCTGTCATTCCAGTAGTTACCATCGAGCAAGTGATCTATCGAAGTGATGAGGTTTTGCCTCTTCGGTGAATTAGTTTTTTTTAAAGTAAACAACGTAATCCGTCTATATCTGTACATATGAGTAATGTCGAAATATGTTTCATGACGTATGAAATATAATTGAATGTTAAATGTTAATACTAACTGTCATTCCGGTTAACAATATGATACATTTAGTAAAGTTTACGAAATAAGACTTAGTCACATTTTCCAATCATGGAAAATAATACCAAGGTTTTCCAGACATTGCCACATACCTAGGAACGAAATTTTTTCTTTTCCACTTAAGATTTTTTATAATGTTTTTTAAAACGCAAAAAATAGCAAACTCCCCTGCCAAAGGAAAATAAAAAGCTGGTATCATATAAGTAACATGTTTTGTTATCTCTGATATCGTTTTGATTTCCGCTGTTTTCACATAACAAATTTAGTTATTACCATAGGCTGTTATCACATTTTATTATTTTAAACATACAATTTTTAACAAAGGTTGTTTACTGAATGAAAAAGTATAAACACTGTCACCATATTTGAAGAAGAAATTTTACTTATTATTAATTTTTTTTAGGTGTCAGCTGGCTATTGCTAGCAAGCGGCTGGATAGGCAGTCGTTGCGAAGCAGTCATTGGTTAGGCACTCGGTTAACCAAACCCGAGGAGAATTCATAGTCTTGGCGCATCCACAAGGAGCAAAATATGTGTGTTCCAGTAGGAATCCATCCTCAGATATGACGCAACGTTGGGTGTAGAAAATTTAACACGCAGTTCTGTTCTGTTCGCAGTGTCCGTACAGAAAGAATCGTTTACAGTAGCGACACGGTTCCCTAATTCCGAGCGAATGCCAATAACTATCAAATGATGTATTTCACATAAAAGGACCTTTTCATGGCTTCCATTCTGTTTTTAAAAGAGAGTTATACATTAGTGACAACAGTGAGAAGAGACCGATCAGCAAGTTTTTTTTTAAAATGGAAAAATCCGAGTTTTGAGTTTTGATAAAATACTATTTTCTACGCAAGAAAATGGCTGCCGAAACCAAAGCCAAGGTGGATAAGTATTTTCCAGACTCTGCTCCGTCGATTCAAACGATTCATAAGTCGTTTGCTGATTTTCGTTGTTGACGTATGGTTGACGCAACGCGTTCTGAACGCCCAAAAGAGGTCACTACAACAGAGAACGTCGATAAAATCCATGATATAGTATTGGAGGATCCAAAAGTGAAATTGAGCGAGCTAGCTAAGGACTTAGACATTTCAATGGAACGAGTTGGCAACATCATGCATTCCGTTTTAGGCATGAAGAAGCTCTGCCCGCGATGGGTGCCGCGTTTGCGTACAATGGACCAAAAACGCATTCGTGTTACAACCTCTCAAGAGAATTTGAGCAAGTTTACACGCAATCCGAAAGAGTTTTTGCGCCGATTCATAATCACGGATGAAACATGGATCCATTACTACACACCGGTGTCATCACAGCAGGCAAAAGAGTTGGTTTCACCGGGCAAAAGTGCTCCGAAGCGCCCGAAAACGCAACAATCGGCGAGAAAGGTTATGGCCTCCGTGTTTTGGGATGCGCAAGGTGTAATATTTATCGACTATCATGAAAAAGGTAAAACTGGCGCATACTATGCTGAGTTATTGGATCGTTTGAAGGATGAAGTCCAGAAAAAACGGCTGCATTTGCAGAGAAAAAAGTGTGCTCTATCATCACGACAATGCGCCTGCTCATTCAACGCCCATAGATCATTGCACCGAATCTATTAACCCCACTTTTTTGACAGTTCAGGGAATTTGAGCCGCTAAAACGAAATTTTTCATTGGCTTTTTCCGGATTCTGTACGATTAGATTCCTGAGATGATGTAGAAATAAGCACTGGTGTCTGTTTTTCGGCAAGTTTACTTCAATCGCAACAAATTCTGAGTACAAAATCTCAAACCGATCTTATCGAAAATATTCTAAGTCCACGTAAACAAACTCCCTGAACTGTCAAAACTGCATTGATGACGCCTTCGTGCAATGATCTATTGCTCAAGCAAAATTGAATGAAATTCGGTATAAATTGGTTCCTCATCCACCGTATTCGCCAGGGTTGGCCCCAAGTGACTTCTACTTTTTTCCAAAACCTGAAGAGATGGCTCACCGGTAAGCGATATTACTCAAATGATGAGTTCATAGCTGAAACCGCTGGCTATTTTGAAGGACTTCCGAAAGAGTACTATTCGGATGGGATAATAAAAAAATAGAAAATCGCTGGACTCGCTATATCGGCCTAAAAGGAGAGTATGTTGAGAAATAAAATCGAATTCGGCAAAAAAAATGTTTTCGTGTTTGATATTAAAGAGACTTTCCAGGCAACCTAGTAGTTATATGGCGTATGAAAGATTGCAAATAATTTCGTTGTTTACTCTTCCTTAGGGCTTGTAATTAAACGAGGGGAAATTTTACGCGCTAGCTAAAATTCTTTTCTGTGCCTACCTTATTCGTAAATCATAGCCGATCCTGAATTATGAACTACTTCTGTTCGATAAATACGAAATATTTCATAAAATTATGTTTCCAAATTGGAAATAACTAAGAGTCGTTTGAAGTTTGCTTATTTTATCGCAGCCAGCTGGTTGCTGGCAAGTGATGATATCTCTATTACAGACATAATCCTCAAATAACTAGTTGTTTAATGTTGGCCATGTTCTCTTCATATTTCAATCAGTGCTTGAAAGTGTTTCAGTGCGTTTTAGTGCGTTTGATGGAGTCCTATCCATAGAAATCTAAATATTTTAAGAAAGTGTTTTAAAGTGCAAGTGGAATGTTGCAACATGTATCAGAAAAGCATATGCGTGAATTGCTCAAGCATGCAAAGAAGCAGCAATCAAAGCCTCCACCGAAGCAGCCAAGAGCCGCTGCAGTGACCTCCGTTTTCAATTCAAAAGATATTTTGTATTTTTCTTGAGCCACCGTCCAATGATTTTGAATTTCAGTGATGAAACAATTATCGTTATAACATTGAGCAAAACTATCATTTAAAACAGAATTTTTGAATTAGAAGATCCTAAAATATCTTCTTTGCCATAAAGATAGAAACCCTCTCAAACATCGTAGCAAATGCAACCATGGCCGTATCATCATTTAATCTAAACTGAAAAGGGTCACCAAATGCTTTCTAAAGAGTGTACAATAGAATTTTCTCACAGTTCCTCATGCTAGTATATCGTTCCATTAGGATCACATCCACGCTATTTTGACCACGACTACGTCTATCGACAAGGGTTGCGTCAAATTAGAATGTGAAAAATAGCGACCGTCACGAATAATTAAAACAGTTTTAACGATTTTCGAGATTATAGTTTATAGGCGATGTCAACGATTGTCAAGTCGATTTCCAAAAATATCATAGATATTTGACTTTGAATTCCTAAACGGACCCTCAACCATCTAGAACATGATAAGGATAATGGTCTTCAGCTGGTCGATCATATCAACATAATCATTGCCCTTTCATCATACCACCATTCAAACCAAACGTACGTTTCTAGTGCCACCAAATGATTTCTAAAGAGCAAATTATAGAATTTTCTGACATACTTACTATTTAGACCGACCCACCGTTCCATTAGAAAAGCACCAGTGTTGCAATATTGCTCTACGAAACTAGCAAAACTTATCTAACAAGTTGAACCAGACAATTCACCAAACGGTATAACGCCGGCTACGTCAACCGGTCGTGTTTTATACATTATACCACAAAGAACAGACATCCAGGCTCGAACCATTTTTCCCCAATTTACTGTGTAAATTTTTAAAAGCCAACCGTTGCACAGTAAGCGAAGCCGCTGGTTTTTTAACCAACCATGCATTCCTGAAGAGAAATTGGCTAATGAATCGGTTCGTGCAGGTTTCTTGTTGTGTAGAGCATGGCAAGTGGCTTGTTTTGACCCAATTCACTCTAAATTGATGGTTTTTCTTCATTCTGCTCATATAGTTGCAATCTCCGCAATATATTTTGAGTGAAAATGCATATATTTTAAACATATCACGTTAAAAATCTTAACTAGGATACATTAATTGTTATGTTATATATTCTCCGTGCGAGGAGTAACGATTATGATGTAGAAGGAGATGTTCGCTCATCACCATGAGGCACCGAGAGTGAACAACAATGTTTTGGGCTAGAATGAAAGATATGAAGAGAAAGTTTTGATAGTTCCGCTAGTGTGTTGCAGGCTTGGAAATCTAACAGATGTTTTATGAAAATTGAGCGAAAAGGGCATGTGTACAGTGGTACTCGAACCAACGACATTTTTGCCTAACATCCCACTGACCTACCCCGCAGTGTACACATGCCCTTTTCGCTCAATTTTCATAAAACATCTGTTAGATTTCCAAGCCTGCCACACACTAGCGGAACTATCAAAACTTTCTCTTCATATCTTTCATTCTAACCCAAAACATTGTTGTTCACTCTCGGTGCATCATGGTGATGAGCGAACATCTCCTTCTACATTAACTAGGATACTTTCATGTCGAGTCTGGCCCGTTTTACCCCAATTTATTCCTAAAATTTGATTTTTTTTGTTACTTTCCGAACAGCAGCAATCGGCAAAAAATATTTTCGCTGGAAAAGTACAAAAAACCACAGAACATCTGCATAGAAGTAATTTGGGGTGACTTTGCGTGTTTTTGGGTCTTGAAGATAGCCCGTTTTGCCCCAATATCCTTTCAATTGATGGTTTTTCTTCATTTTGCTCAATTAGTTGCAATATCTACAATATATTTTGAGTGAAAATTTTACACACATAACATTTAAAAACTTAAAAGGAATTATTAAATATTGTGACTGGTCCTTTTTACCCCAATTCATCCCTATTATTTGATTTTTCTAGTTATTTTCCGAACAGCAGCCATCGTCACAGATTATTTTCGTTGGAAAAGTACATATCCCACAGAAAATCTGCATAGAATTTTTTTTTCGAAGCCTTCTACGTTACGAGCATGACACATAATAATTCTGTCTGAGTGAATCATCTCGACCATTGTGAGAAAATGATAAATTCTGAAAATGAGAAACACACAAATCGAGAACATAACATTCTCATATTACCTATTATAGCAACTGAAGTACTCTACGGTCGATTATTATGCGGATTTAACATACGTTTTAACATACGGTTTTGTTTTATGCAGTATATTGCGGCGGCTATTTTGAAAAAATCTAGCAAAATAAAAAATGCAGACACAACATAAAATTATCCCTGTTAAGTTTTTGTATGTGATATGTGTAAAATAAATGCATTACACTCAAAATATATAGCGAAGATTGCTACTATATGAGTAGAATGAAGAGAAATCATCAATTAAACGGAGATTGAGGCAAAACTGACTATCTACAAGATCAAAAAACACGCAAAGTTACTTCAAATTACTTCTATGCAGATGTTCTGTGGGATATGTGCTTTTTCAGCCAAAATAATTTGTGACGATTATGGCTTTTCGGAAAATACCAAGAAAAATCAAATATTAGGAATGAATTGGGGTAAAACGGGCCAAACACGATATTGAATTATTCCTATCAAGTTTTAAAATGGGGTATGTGTAAGCCATACGCATTTACACCCAAACTATATTGCAGAAATTGCAACTATATGAGCAGAATTAAAAAAAACCATCAATTTAGGGTGAATTGGGTCAAAACGAGCCACATCCTATGCTCTACACAACACGAAACCTGCGCCAATCGATTTATTAGCCAATTTCCTTTCAGGAATGCATTTGGTTTGGTTAAAAAACCAGCGGCTTCTCCAACTTGGGAATTTGGGTTCATTTTTTCCCACTGTGCGTTGGAAAAATAAGGCCGCCTAGTCTAGGTTTCACCAAACTAAAATTGACAGACTATCAAATCTTGAAGCGAGCAAGTGGCGCCATCATCATACGGTTCACCAACACTAACGGAAACGAGCTGTAATTTTAAAATGGCAGTTACAGAAATATACACACGGAGGGCACTCCAACTTGAATGTTTGTTCTCTGTGATTAAACCAACAATTTTTGGTAAGGCTTTGACAGATAATCGCTTGTTCCAATTGATCAATGTTACCTGTGCTTTAATATAGGCTCTTCATAAATATAATATCCATTACTCATTGCTGCGTAGTCCAACGTCAGCTTTGCGTACAACTCAATTGGGCTGTCCCTTGAAGTTTTTCTCCAAGTTATGATCCCTATCGAGTACTTTGTATCATAGTGATGCGAAATTGTATTAGAATCTTACTCTTTTATTTCAGGTGTTGAGTTATGTTTTTACAGCTCCACAAATTGAGAAAAATAATTACCGTTCTTTTTTATGTTTGTTTTGATTTTAAGATAGAAATGTGACAAATATCTTGCAGGAAATTTTGTAAAACGAAAATAATGGTTGGGAATTGGAAGGCATTATCTCAAGTTTTATATCAATTGCCACAAATTTCGGTGAAATAATACCGAAATTGTCAAACTTTGACAACTGTTAAATAAAAGCACAAGAATATCTCCGCCAATAAGTGTTCCGTTCAGTGTTGCTACATTTCATTTATGAAGCCAAATTGCTTTTTTTGGTTGTCGAACAACTATAGTTACTTTCTTATAATCAACACGGTCGTTTTCAAAAACCCATTAATGGGTGAAAAAACACCCATTTTCGCTAGAAGTGCGTCTCCCCATTGAATGGGTAAACTCGATTTACCCATTAATGGGTAAAAGGATTCTCTGTCACAAAATGGGTGTTTATTCACCCATTGCAAAGAAGCCAAAAATGGGTAAAAAATTACCAATTTTTGCATATAGATTATTCAGCAATTTAGTAGATTGTATTTTCATGATATTCATGGTACCTAATCAATGAATGCAACAAAATAACAACTAAAACACTTTTTCTTGTTTTTATTCATGCCTCTTCTAGTAAAGCTATGAAAACGACGAATGTATCCGTGCACATAAAGCGATTGTTATCGCAAGTAATAACAATCGATGATCTGGAAGCATTATTTTGAAGCAAAAGGTTACTTGTTTACAAAAAATATCATTTGTCTTACTTGATGCTCAGCAAGTGTATATTTCCAAATATTATTTTAGCTTTTTTAAAGTTAAAAAAAGTGAAACAAGCGGCGCTTTCCACCAACGATGTACCGGATACGCTTAGTTTTTAGAACTTTTTTTCACCCATTAATGTGTAAAAATATACCCGTTTTTTATTGTATGAGGTTTCCTCCAATGGGTGTTTTTTTACCCATTGCATGATTGAAAATTCCCCCACAGACAGACAGACGGGAATGCTATTTGAAAATGGGTGTTTTTTTTTACCCATTAATGGGTTTTCGCAAACAACCGTGAAGAACCCAGGAACCGACGGCGTATTGATCAGTGTTTCTGAATTAAAAATTTGAAAATAATAAATGAAGGAAATCCTTTTATGGTATATATGCTTGCCATACGCGACAACACGACAACTGCATACAAAACTCATAAGCTAATTTGAAACCTTCGCTTCTTTCGCCAAATATGACTAATTTTGCAATAGAATAATACCCCACTAGCACGTCACCAAACTGCAATCACAGTAGAAAGAAGCTTTGGAGGACCGAACGGGCGCCGTGTTGTAAGTAGCAGTGTAGCCTGTGCGGCAGTATTAGCTATCAATATTCCACGATGACTAAACGAGATGAAGAGGCACAGGAATCTCATGCAACACCTCCGGCAAACGCCATTTCTCTTGGTTAATACTCCCGACGGCGGCTGGCGGCGATTACTAAGATATCTGAACAAACTCAATTTATTTTTGGATTGTGATGGTAAGTCGGTCGGAGATTGTATTTGTGAGATAAATTCTCTCCTCAATTGTCGGTTTCTATGGTAGCATGCCAAGGCTCGCGGTTACTACGATGTAGGGGAAATTTCTACATCGTGCTCCGATTGCCCAGGATTTACACCACCTTAGCAGTAGGCTACAAAGCGATTATGACTGTGGGTGGCGAGAGGCGGCTGTGAATGGTGGCGCATGCGAACTAATTGGTAATTTTACAGTGTTGCCTTTGATCAGACGTGTTGTTTTTGCCCTCTGTCGTTGCCCTTGTTAGCACATTTTTTCCTGCTCCTGCTTTTGTAGTAAACTAGAGTAAATTTATGAATCCCAAAATGGCTTCAATTTATTGCACGAAATATGAAGTGTGTTACATTTTAATTGTAGCGGTACTTTATTAGCAGAAAAAAGAAGGTTCCGGAAAACTGTATGGAGGACGATATTTTTTACGGGGTTCGTCTTTCTGGTGACATGACAAAGGATGATGTGACGTTTTATGATTACAAAAAGGCTAAATGAAAACTGATTTTTTTGTCTTTTTTAATTAAATAACTCAATAAGTGCCAGTGCAGTGTGAAGGAGAAAAGTCTTCAACAAAAGGAATTATATTCAATTCATCGTTCACTCTCCATGGAAGGGGCTCTCATCTGTGTAGAATTGAATGATTCATAAGACGAAGCAAGGCAGCAGCTTTATCGTTGAACATCAAGTTGAGACTAACAGTGCGATAAAAAGTGAAACGGACATAACAAAAGGATCGTGATTGTTAATTAAGACAAAAGGGATATTGCGCGCAGCCATATTGGAAATATTTTGCCAACACAAACACCTTGGCTTTATTCTCAAGTGTGAAGTTGGCTCGTTTTCTTGCTTCCTGAAAGAGCAGAGATTAAATTACAACCACCGTTTTGGTGTGTCTCTTCGCGCGCTCTTGCAGTAACACCCGACGGCATCGCAGTGTAGGATGATTTACGCTACCGAAATTCCTTTCCTAATGAGGATTGTTCTGTGCCTCGCATAGGATTATACCATACAACCAGCTTTTTCTGGTCCATGATCCCCGCTATTATTTTGGAACAAAGAGTATAGGAATATTTCGAATTTTTCAGTGACAGTGAAGAAATGTTCGTGACGAGTCTTTATGCTATCTGGAAAAGGGTTAATACAGCTCCCGAGATTCATTCGAGAAACATATTTTTCAATTGCGTACATTATTTTTCAGGCTTTTGTATAGCACATACTTTGCAAATTAACCCCTGCGTGTTACCCTTGACCTAGAAAATCATACTAGCCCGTGATGAAAGAAATTTGTAAGTTTATAGATTATTGACTCACCTGTATCCTGTCTTCTGGAAGATCTGTTTTTAAAGAAAGCATTTCTCTAGCGTACACATCGGGGTAGTGAGCTTCTTTAAAGGCCTTTTCCAACTCGTCTAGCTGATAGCTGGTGAAAATTGTACGACTGGAAATAGATTTTTGGCAGAAAAATATTTCAATACCTGTTTTTATTGCATCATGCCCCTTGTCGGAGAAAATAAAACAACAAACAAAACAGTTAAGTTTGGAGAATTAAATTTCATTATTAAATAATCACATTCGCTGTCATTTTAAAAAATTACATTGGATGTTTTAGTCTGAAGTTATAATAATCCATAACCATTGCAAACATTACATAAACAACTTATGACAGAACAACAGTAACATGAAACAGCGAGAAATAGGGTACAGAACTTTAATTCTTCATATTAAGCACATCCCCGACAAATATGAACAAAAATGGGATGTGATTATCAAAGCTTAGTTCTAATTGTATTTATCTGTTTATACGTACTGTTGAATGAAAATAAAGCAAAAAAGAATTTGTTCAGATATTATGGAAAACATCCAATCTAGATCGCAATTCTGGAAAACGTTCCTACATTAATCTTATCGCTTCGTTCGTGCATCCTACTCAAAGTCATAGGATTGGTGTTCGACTTGTTATGTTTGTATTTGTTACTAAACGTAAGTGAACATTAAAACGGAAAGAGAATAATCAATTTACTTTCCCGTCTTTGATTTGACATATTATGAATTGATCAGCAATGAGAGAAATGTGAGAACAGTTACCCAAAATATTCATACCATACGTCAATAAAGACATTGTGCTATAGCTGCTGCATGAAACTATACCAATTAACGAATAATGTTATATATAATGATATTATAACCATTGATATACTTGATGTATTTTTTAACGTAGGGCTATGATTCTCTTTTCTATACCGTGTGTAATTTCAAAATTTAGAATAATGAGAGTGCTACGCTAAAGTGAAAGGTTTTTGAACGCTAATAATTCTTATTCAACTGAACACAATGACTTGATTTAAACGCTATTTGGACAGAAAAACTTACAAAATTTTTGCGTTGAAATAACAATTAATTGTTACTAGTATAAGAAGTTCAATTTTTTATTTAAAAATTACCTTCTTTTACACCCATACAAATCTTCGTATGAACATGTTGAAAATAGGTTTTTCCATAACTGGGTCCTCAAAAACGGGTAACAAATGGTTTAAATTGTCTTTTGTTCTTTTTATTTCATTTTGTTTCATTCCATGATGAGTACAGAAATAGCCACACCCCTCAGTTGGAAAATTATTTTGCGCTATTGCCGGTGTCTGATTTTATAACTGAGGTCCATCCCCTCTTTAGAATTTTGCTTCGTTTTTTATTTGCATGCCTCTCTTCATTCAAGGCTCTGCCAGCAACGCTAGTATATAACACGCGAGATGAACAGAAGTGATTTCAGTTTTCAACACGAGATCTCAGTTGGTGGTTCGGACAAAGCTTTGTCTATCCATCACAGACCGCCACAGTTTTGAAACGTTAGTTATTCTGCAGTTTTTGAAGCAGGTTTTTATGAATTCATTAAGAGATGCTGTCAACTTACAAAAATCATTGCCAAATTCGCTAGATAGCTTTCTTCCTGGGCTAAGAATCTAGGGATAAAGTCCATGAGAGCATAAAGAACTGAATTGGTCGATTTTCACTTGAAAGCTGTGCTCATCCCATTTTTCGCAGTTTGCTTCTGTGGAATTCTGTTTTGTTTTTTCTCTCGGTTCTATTTTCGCCGCATTTGTGGGTCTAGTTTTTATTTTCTTCAATTTAATTGAGTTTTAGCAGTGCCTGCACCAGTAGTCCATCAAAAGATTGCGTTCATCTGTTCCTTACCATTGGCTTCTACCACCCTCGTTGCGCTTCACTCCTCACTGGACTATGTGGCCACCAGGTCATCAGATGCTAAAACGGTAAGCAGTTGGGACAAACGACCTCATACAGCGGTAATAAGGCATGCTGCTGCGTGGAAACTCAGAATACATATCCGTCCACGGAAAGGAGCTAATCAGAAATCAGCTTGCCCAATTCAAGGAGTGGTGGAAAAAAGGATTCGGCATGTGCTGCAGAAATGTTGCGAATACAACGTACCAACACATCATCTTTTCATCGATTTCAAATCATCGTATGATACAATCGATCGAGACCAGCTATGGCAAATCATGCACGAATATGGATTTCCGGGAGAACTGACGCGGTTGATCAAAGCAACGATGGATCGAGTGATGTGTGTCGTCCGAGTATCAGGGACGTTCTCGAGTCCCTTCGAATCTCGGAGAGGGTTTCGGCAAGGTGATGGATTGTCGTGTTAGTTGTTTAACATTGCACTGGAGGGTGTGATTCGAAGAGCTGGGATAGACACGAGTGGCACGATTTTCAGGAAGTCTGTCCAACTGTTTGGCTTCGCCGACGACGTTGATATCGCGGAAACGTACATCAAACTTAAGGCCGAAGCTGGTAGGATTGAGCTTGTGATTAATGCGTTGAAAACAAAATACATGAAGAGAAGAGGCTCACGAGAAGACAATGTTAGCCTCCTAGCACGAGTTCAGATCGACGGTGATGAAATCGAGGTAGTAGACGAGTTCGTGTATCTGGGCTCATTGGTGACCGCCGATAACGACACCAGCAGAGAAATACAAAGGCGCATTATGACTGGCAATCGTGCCTACTTTGGACTCCGAAGGACGCTAAGATCGAACAAAGTTCGCCGAACCACAAAGTTGACCGTCTACAAGACATTAACTAGACCGGTAGTTCTCTACGGCCACGAAACATGGACATTGCTAGTGGAGGACCAACGCGCCTTTGGAGTCTTTGAACGGAAGGTGCTGCGTACCATCTACGGTGGAGTGCAGATGGAAGACGGAACGTGGAGGAGGCGAATGAACCACGAATTGCACTAGTTGCTGGGAGAACCTCCCATCGTACACATCGCAAAAATTCGGTCGACTACGATGGCCTGGGCATGTCGTAAGTATGTCGGACGAGAGCTCTGTGAAAATGGTTCTTGAAAACGAACCGACAGGTACAAGAAGAAGAGGCGCGCAACGAGCAAGGTGGATCGATCAAGTAGAAGGCGACCTGTGGACCCTCCGCAGACAGCGAGGCTGGCGAGTGACAGCCATGGACCGAATAGAATGGAGATAACTTCTGTGTACAGCCGAGGCCACGCCGGCCTTAGTCTGATTGGTAAAGTAAGGTAAGGAAAAAAGGAAAATCCAATTCCTCTCAGTTTTCGTGGTACACAGGCCTTTGTATCTCAACTGGGGCATCTAAAAATCTTGTTGCCTCATTTTTGATGGCTTTGTACCTCGAAATGTTGAACCCTATATAAAGCATGGTTCTGTTGATGTTACCAACTGTGAAGACTTTTATAATCAATTAACATTAAAGGTGACTTTTGAGGACAAAAGAGTCCTCCTCCTTCTATGAAGTGAATTTTCCTCAAATTCCAGGAACTTGATTCAGATATTTGTTCAGTCTTTCCCGCTACACGATTGATCACAAGATATTTTCACTCTTATAGTACAGGCGGGGGAGAAATGTACGTTGCCAACCGTCCTTCCTTGATATAGGACCTCGTTGACAGCTTTATTATGACAGTTCTCAACAATGCAGAAGTAACACACCTGGCTGCGCCATCCTCGATTGGAAGTAGATCTCCACGGTAGTGAACACTTGTCCATAGACATTTCAATTGGGCTCAATCCGTTGAAATCCACAGCAATACAGCAATACATGAAACCGTAATGCACAAAGAAAGGCTTCCGTGCTATAAGAGGAATATAACTTCCTCGATCTTGGACAGCGCGCTTCAAGCTTAAAAAGAGCTCCGATGCTCTTAAGGTGGAACGCCTGAGCACTCGAACGCAAACTAAAGAGCCGCATCGAGATCAAGCAACGTGGATACTGGTGACAGTTCGTGGAGAGGCTATCACGTGAGACGTTAGAGTTGGAAAACGGAGTGAAAATTGCGTTATTGGACTACGAACAACGAGAGCAAGGAGTACTCGTACCAACGGATCCTCGAGTTCGTGAAAAAAATTGTCCATATTCTAGTTCTCGAATTCGATAAATGAGATTAGCCAACCCTTTTCAATTGTGGACCCACTCGCATTCTGTGTTTGTGTTTTTACTACTTCATTGAAACTACATCGAAAACTGTTCAGTTAGAAGAATAAAATTTAGAACTAAAATTACACGTCTTTGTAGATCTTAAATTCCCATCTGTAAAATTGTTTCCTACTAACCTCGAGAAGACCATCAGTTAACGGTACTTCCCACTCTTGACTTTATTTGTAAGATCATTGATAGATATGGAAAAAAAAATTAAGTCTGTAATGCTGATTTAATTGAGCGTGTACAGATAAATGAACTAGTTGAATAAAAAAACAAATGTTCAGGTCATTCTGACGGGAAATGCTCTTGAGATGGCTTATACAGAGAACTAAAAAACATTTAAGAATGTTTTCAATTTAAGAGGATAAATTGTCACATTCGCAGTTTCATTGCAGAGTTCAAAGCTTTCAAAGTGGATATTTATTATGCGACGTTGCTTGACTTGCTTGCTTGAAGAAGATAAATACTGTAAGTGTTTGGTTCAAACCGTGCTCCCAGTTTCCTTTACACCTCAGTCCGTTACTCCAGTTCCGCTCTGCCGGAAGAACACTGAATTTACCAAGAATCTCTACTACAGCTAGGTTGACCACTATACTCATGAATCCAGCTAGGTTGACCACTATACTCATGAATCCAGTTCATCCGTTGTGCTCCCTCATCAAGAAATATTAAGTCGCCCACTTTCAACGTGTCCTTTGGAATTGCAATCTCACTGTGATTATATACCGCTTCTTTTTCCTTCACTCTTGCTTTCCTCCTTTTTTCGAAGCGAACGTCCTTTACTACTCCTTTCACATCGACGAAAGCATTTGCTTTACATGCCTTGGATACAATTCTCGAAAGAAATTCAGTAAACATCCTCAAGGTGACTTTCTTCTTTTTATTTTTAAAACGCATTCATTCACGCTTATCGGAGGATGGAAGCTTGTCCATCAGATTCTGCATCAGTAACGGATTGGCAAGATGTTGTTTAATGTTCGCCGCTCCGAGATTACACAGACTACGCTCTTCTGCGTTTCCAAAAAGAATAAACGCTCCCAACTTCTCGGTTTTAGGAGGTTCTAAATGCTCTGCCTTCTCTTGGTAGTAAGCTAGCAGCTGTTCTAGACGTCCGTAGAGTTGTCGTTATTTGTTGATTACCTCCGGAACGGATTTTGGTAACAGTAGTTGTTCTCGAACGCCTTCCAATGCTGGTCATTTTAAGCTCTCCTGTAGACAGACAAGGTTTATGACGTCGTTATAGCCAAACGTTTCGTTCGTTGCTTTATAGCTGCCTATAAACAAAGGCCTTCCGTGCGGTTTTCCTGAGAAAAAGGAAGTTTTCAAGAAATTCCGTTTCGCGAAGCTAGTTGCGCCTTCGTGGGTCCGACGACTTGCTGAACCAGCCCGTGGTAAGGTTCTTCCTTCTCTACATTCCCTACATGCTTCTTCTTTTTCGGTTTCACTTCTTCTTTGGATTCCTCTCCCGAGCCTTCGGATGTTTCATAGTATTCTGCTTCGCTACTCCTCTTCTTCCTCAGATTCATCTTCTTCGGGATCAGTCTCCTTTACGTCTCCTAACTTTCTACTTCGCTGTTTTCATCTTCTGAATAAGTCTTCTACTTCTTTTCCTTTGTCTTTGGTTCGTTTTGATCCAATTTCTGCTGCGCCAGCTTGCTAGATTTGGGCATTTCTGCTTGAAAATACTGTTCCTTCATTCGCTCTTTCGATTACTTCGCGTTCAATTTTTCTTCACACCTATCACCTTTGCCTGGTAGTTTTCACGATTTTGTCCCATCAAATCCAAAGTTGTTTGCTCATTCTTTAAAGCCTTTTTCAGTAACTATTTTTCCTGCTCCACTCCCTGCAGCCTCATTTCATTTCCATATGGAGTCTTTTTTCCGTCAGGATTCAATCCATTTCCATTCATGCCTATTTATTATTATTATTATTATTATTTATTTCCGTCAACAAATAAAAATGTTCATCTCAATGACCCTTTAAAAAATTAAATTACATACGAAAATTAACAAAACTTAACAAAGACATGTACGGAAACAACGCTTATTGACCTCACGGGATATATTAAAATCAAACACATAATAGCAGCTGTTGAAAATGCGGCACATGCTTTGCACAGGTTCATGTTTGCCGTACTTGGTCCTTGAGTGCCGGAACACGAAGAACTGTTGTAAATGGAGATTTCGTCTACGCGCACATGCATTCCTGAGCCTTCCCGCGGCAAGAACCAGGCTCCATGAGCCAATACGCAGCATGAGTCGTCTTTTCAATAGTTGTTACTTTGTATTTGATTTTAATGTACACAGGGATACAAATAAGTGTAGTTTTAGACGTATTTTTTGTTAATTTGATTAATTTTGTAGTTTTGTGATTTTAGTTTTAAGATGCCGGTCATTGGGGCATATATTTTACCTGTTGACTGTAATAAACAATAATAACTCGACTGCGTTTTGGTAGAAAGGGGACCAAACGATGGCACAGTATTTCAAGAAAGGGTGAACCAAAGAGCACTTTAATGCCTTCAGACAGTAAACGTCTATGAAGTTTTTTATATATAAATCCTAGCTGCGAAGAGGCCTTGGAAACAATATACGAAATTTGAACCTTGAACGACAGTTTGGAGTCGAGCATTACTCCCAGATCCTTGACCGTTGATTCTCGTTTCAAGCGCTTACCTCGAAGGATATAGTCGTGGAGATACATCGCACGTTTTCGGCCGAAGGAGATAATTGATCATTTGGATACATTTAAGGACATTCTGTTGTTTCGGTACCAGTTATCGAATACTTGCAGTTCCTGCTGAAGAAAGTGGGCGTCTTCCGGATATTTTATAACGTAGTACAGCTTCAGGTCATCCACGTAGGATAATTTCAGGCATTTGAGGACCAAGTTCACGTCGTTTATATATAGCAGGAAAAGGAATGGGCCAAAGGGGGTACCTTGAGGAACGCCGGATGTTACCGGAAAGCTAGATGAGGTGTAATTATATTATCGAAGACCGTAGAGAGATCTGTGTAAATGGCGTCTAATTGATGACCGCGTTCCATTTCGCGCGTGATGAATGATGTAAATACGGTTAGATTGGTCGCCGTCGTGCGCTTGGGCACAAAACCCTGTTGGTCTGGAGAAAACAAATACCGCAAAGATTGCCGATTACGCATTAGTCTGTGAATAGTCATTGACCAGCCTTTGGAGAACAATTAGTTCAAATAGCTTGGATACAGAGCTTAGTGCAGCAATCCCACGATAGTTGGCGACTGACCGTGTGCATCCTTTCTTGTGTATTGGGAAAACAAATTACTCTTTCCAGCACTCAGGAAACTTGCCGGAAGTTACAGACAAATTGAACACCGTAGCCAGAGGCGCAGTAAGCGTGTTTGGGCAACGCTTCAGGACAATTGAAGGAATACCGCCAGGACCGCATCCAGTTGACGTTTTTATCTGCTTCCCGGCTGAAATCACCATATCAATATGGATAGTGAAAGCAAAGCCAAATACAGACATGCGGGGAACATTGTTAGTATCCGCTTCGAGGCTCTCGGCGTCCAAAATTTCGTCGCAGAAGACACTGCTGTACTACGTAAGGAACAAGCTGGCGATTTCCACGATAGAACAATAATCATCATCTCATCGCTTACAATTTAATAGTTTTCTCTTCCTCATGCGACAAGTGGTTTGTTTGCTCTTTGGTTCCAGTAACAGCATTAGTCTTTTTTCAATTAGTAAGTATTTAATTTTAAGTTTTCTTACAAAACCAGGGCTGTTCACCGACACTTCTAACTACTGGTTTAGGAAACTACTTTTGAAATTTAATTTAATTCAGCCAAATAGATTTCACACTATAATATAGCGATTTTAACTAGTATGTACTTGCTGTTTGTTATTGTTTACTTTTTCATCCACATTTTCTATTCGTTTACCTACCAACGATATATTATATTTGCTAGACCGATGTTTGGCTCAAACAGTGCTCCCAATTTTCTTCACATCCAAAGAATATAGTTAAAATAAGTATCAGTTTAGTATACAAAAAAGGCAACCCCCGTATTAAGACAGTAGTTTATGGTACCGCTAAGCACTGCCATTTTTCTGCTGTTTTCAAACAAATTTGGTAGATGTTTGGCCAACCATAAGAAGACTGATCAATAAGCATTGATCAGCCTTCTTATGAACCGACAAGTTGCGGTTGGTGGAAGATTGCTGTCTGAACAATCTAGTAACTTACCTATGTCTACGCTTCTTTTTCTTTTTCTTTCCATATCCGTTGATATTTTCTAACGTAAAGTCTTTGGAAGAATCCATGCCACCTATAGAGAAAAAGAAAAAAAAAATAGATGTGTTAATCCAGCGATTGATAAGCATACTCTAATGTAGTTATTAATTCAAATGGTGTTATTTATTAATACTAGATTACATCAACACAGAAAAAAATACCTAATTTTAACAAGCGTGTAGAATATCCCCTCGTTTAAATCGAAGCTGAAGGAGGCGTAAACATCGAAATTGTTTGCAACTTTTCATGCGCCATACAACAATATTGGGAATCTTTCATGCAACAGGCTGGATTCAGGCGTTATCTGGCTAAAATTTACATGAAATATCCCATTATTTTCTGGCAAATCTAGCATTCCCTTTATGTGCATTAGATAACGCAGATAATTCAATGTTTCTTTTAATCTGTGAATGCAAGATAAAATTTGAAAAAAAAATTTGAACTACTTGGTTTTGCTAAACATCATCCAATATCAATGGCAACGATAAACATTCAGAAAAGAACAACTCGCCCGTTTCCTATCTTTCGATTGAGGAGAATGCAGTAGAGTGGAGACGAAAATGGTACCCGTATCAACCATTTCATTTAGTTTGCCTTTACGAGCGATCTGGAAAAAATGTAAAGTAGTTGATTGCTCGTAAAAGGAAATCAAATAGATTTGCCAAAAAGGGGGATAAAACGTGCGACATCAGGGATAGCAGAGAAGGAACTATCGCTTTCTTCTTTGTACGATGAAGAGTAAAGAATTGGTAGATAACGATTGTTCGGTACGACTTCTTACCGGGAGTACCTTTCTCAGACCTGCTCTACTATTTTATTCATTTGATACACAGTTGAACTAAATTTCTATCTATGCAATGGTTTGGCTTTTGTGATTTGGGATTCTATTTGCAATGTGCATGAACAGGGTAAGGTTTACTGTTGTAAGAAGCATATTATTCGTTGTAGAGTTTATTTTATACCCATGTTCAAGTAGCAGAAGGCTATTATCAGTTGAATGTTTACATTGATATGTCTGTTAGGAATTGCGGTGTACAACAGAAAAGGGGTTATTTGATAAATTAGTTGTATCGATTTGCACCTTATTTTGGAAATTGGAATTGCCACACTAATGGCTTTAATATTGTCGCAAAGATTTATAGAAAATGATCATAAGTGAAACTTTCATGCTTTATTTATTACCTTGTCGAAATTTGTTTACAATTATTTAAAACGCAGCACGGGCACTCAAAATGCTACTGAAATATACCGTACATGTGAATCAAATCTACAAACCTGTAACTCTGGTTGCTAATGAAGATCTGACACTAAACTTTCTACTACGACGGAGCCTATAATATTTACGTATATTTAGGACATTAGGAAAAAATTGCTGTTTTCAATATCATGATAGCTCAAATTATTCCAATCATAATATTTTGCACATCTCATGCTTAAGATTCCCATGCATTATCATGCACGAACAATCGAAAGATCAAAAACTCATTTCGGCTTAAAAGTAGTAAAAAACGCTCAAAGGACAATTCATTGCATACTGATGCATGCCGAATTAGATTGTATGTACATTTGATAATCGAGTGAGGATTGTTTTAATGATTAGTAATGTGAAATTCAAAACCTTCAAATTAGTTGATCTCAACACTCTTGAGCGCAACAGTTATCGGGTTTTCCAGATGCTTAAATTTATGTGATGTGGTGTTTACCTAGTCACCTCTGTCACATGATTACCGAAAGAATCGACTGTCATCAATTATTCGAACTGCAGACAAAATTATTAAAACTGATATAATTTTTAACAATTTGACGTAGTGGACATAAAGATTAAGAGTTGTATAATTTTTTTTAGTTAGTTTGATGAATTTTCTTCTCGAGAAAGAGGAAGCAGAATAGGTTTTGGGTTTTGCATGCTCTAATTACACTTTAGGCTTGCATTTCAATTTTTACTATCATATGGCCTTCCTCTTCAGCCGTCCCTTCAAACTCCAAAGAATATAGTTAAAATAAGTGCCAAAAGGTTCCATATTTAAGGCAGGTTTATGAGAACCTGCACCCTTGATTACAACGATCTTAAAACCTTGTTTTCTTAAATTTCTATTACTCCTATCAATGGTTTGATTTCGAATTTATGAACTCGTAAAATGCGGTTTTAATGTCATTTTAGGATTCATTCATATTATTTCATCAAGGTCAGTTAAAAAAACATTTTAAAATCATTTTGCCTCCAATAGATGTATAAGATATTCGTCGTGTGAATCAGTGCGCCTTTTTGTGGGAAGACGTAATGATTCTTCCCTTAGAGGTCCCGAAGTACCGAGGCCACATCGTTCTCTAGAATCTCGGTCCTATAGTACTCTCGATAAACACCAGTGGGAACTTCCCACACCTGGATACGCCCCCAAACCATTACCGACGCGGAGCTCTGGAACCATGGTTTGTTTATGTGGGACGAGGTGATGTTTGCCAACGTCGGCATTGTGCGGCTGTTGTAGGCAAAGAGTTACTTATCATAAAACACGAGCTCCTAATCTGTGTGCCCCGATAGTATCAGTTTGGTTCTGTCTAGCCTTCTCTTCGTTGTAGCCTCCGTTATCCCGTGAATCTTGCGTTTCTTTTACAGTTTGTATCCTAGTTCCTTTGTCATGGTGGTGTGGGCAGTCCCGATCGACACATCCAGGTCAGCAGTGGTCTACCAGATCGAGTGGTTCATTTTTCGACGAACCCGCTCCCATCATTACGTAGATGGCTACTGGCGTTCTCGCCGAACGTGGCCGCCCGGATCTCGCACGGTCCTTGGCCAGGTCAGTCTCCCGGTACCGACGGATGGTCGTTTAGATGATGTTCCCCGTCACCCCGTGGAATTTCAACCGCCGGAATGTGTCGCCGGGACGCTCACCTCTCGCAAATAACTTTACTACAAAGTCGTGGTACTCCTTCTACGTGTTCGGTAAACAAACAACAAATGACATCAATTCAAAGCCGTGTGCGTCGGTCAACCTATTTTTGAGCTGCCACCAAAACCAATACACAGAATGCACATTGTGCGCACCAACACAACGATGAAAAGTTGTATTAGAACTTATTGAACACCCTGTACAGTAAGCAATATAAATTAGAATTTCTGTCTGGTGGTTTGCTAAAAATAGGGTTAACAAACGCACTGTAGACTGCAAACGCAAGACATTTAGCTCTTCGCTGTTCTCGATCTGACGATTCCCATCAAGGAAGGTATAATTGTCATCCATGATTTGTGCCAGATAACTACGAATCCCTCATCCAACCTACACTTCATCTGGCACCCTGTATTCCAACCTTACCCATTGTTATTGAATGTATGTATGATATGTACGTTACAGAATATAATCTATGTATTTACAAAATATATCTGAAATTCACTGATCGTTACTGAAAACTAAGAATTAGTTTTGCATCAATTTCTTAATAGTCTTGGAAAAGCTGGAAAACAATTTCATTGTTTTTGTGAATCTACAGATTATTTTATAAGAATGTTCTGAACAGTTTTCTTTATGCCGATTGGTTCTAATAAAAGGTAGCAATTTGAGTGATCGAAGAGCCCGGTTTGTTGATTTCTGAAATGAATGGAATATCTAATCATGGTGGACTAAAACGTACAGAAGATCATAAATGCGAACCTTAAAATTGCATACAAAGTATTGAGATGTGTCAAGTGAAGAGATGTTATAATATAATATGATAATAACAATTCCATTTGCAATGTTTGCATGTCCGAAAGCTGTGCTCCTGCCGCAACTATCATGAACCTGAAGTTTTGGGTAATGTATCATAGTCAAGATGGAAAAATAATAATCTAAAACTATTACAGAAGACTTAGAAATTGCATGGATGATCCGAAACTACATATCGTTCAAGGAAAAACAAATCTAAAACATTGATGCGCTGCTCCGCCTCCCTGCATTGCAACAATCACCCGTGATGAACCTCACAGGTACTACAGGAATTAAAAAAAATTAATTATGCGATTAAAGTTTAAATATTTCTTTACACCACTGGTGTGGAAAATATATTTTTGACACGTTAAACTTACAATTCGCAAAACAATTTTTTAACCTAAACATTCGTCAAAAAAAATTTCCATCGCCAAATTAGAAATATTTATAGTTTTGTTTGATTGTTTTCAGCATAAGTTGTCAAAAGGAAATAAAAATACAGCAAGCCAATGTTCACTATTTTGTAATTAAAATCTGATTTCACTGCTATAATCTTGAACACCACGTATGTTCTTTTCTTTTTTGGGATTTTAGCTAACTGCTTATCATAGCTGAGACTTCCTTAGTTCAGTCGGTAATGTCGCAGCTGCAAAGCATCACCAGCCCGGCCTGTCTAGGATTTTTTTTTCGCAAAAAAAACTCTCTGGGCATGGGGTATGAGTGTACTTTCCAAACTAGCATGGTGATGCAAAAATGGTTCTGGCATCGAAAGCTCTCAATCAATAACTGCGGAAGTTCATTTAGAACAGTGAGTTCAGCGCATGCATTGATTGGGAAATCAAGAAACTTAAAATGCAAGGATAGAAGAAGAAGCCTATCACAATAAGCTTATTGTCGGCTCGGAAAGTAGTGTTCTAGATGATTTACCACCGCATTAGTGAGAGCTGATTTATATGATAAATATAAATTCTATTCTGGATGAACACTGAAAAATATTACAAGGACAAGGACAAGGAGATTACAAGGATTATTATAAGGACAAAAAAAATGTAAATATAATTTTAACTTTTATATTTACTGGCATGAAGGCATACGTAGATAATGAAATTTTGAAATGGCAGAATTTTAAAATTCATGGTTATAATCTTAGCAAGTCGTTAGAAGCTAATTTATACAGAATGATTTCCTTCAATATATACAAAACTGGTTTTACGATTGGCAGTTATTGTATTATCGTTTCAAAGCAAACACTTTCACTTGAATCAGTTAAACTAAATTTGAAAAGCACATTTTGATAAGTACATTGATAAATACATGAACGTTGGATAAATCACTTGGAATTGAATCTCCGAAATAGCTTCCGATTTGTAACAATGAACATGATTCCCTTCTTTTCGCATTTCCTGCAAGTCGCCACAAAATTAACCAGGTACATCCCAGCCATCTGCGAAAAGGGTGGAATATTGTGACACTTTTATTACGTCCTCAAAGCGTGTCAATTTACTCCCATTAAATAACTATCACAAAATTATTGTAATCATGTCAACCGAAATTGCTTTTCAGCAGCACACCTTTTTTACCAACAGGCGTCAGTCGCCATCGTGGCGACGCGGAAGCAAAAAGGTCGAAAGAATAAAACATTTCTATAGCACTTCTGCTTTGCTTGCGCTCGGGTCGATGTCTGCATAGTTCTGCTTTTTGTCGTTCTGTCAACCAAAATATCATTGCGACATAAAGGAAGTGCTTTCTCAACGTTCAGTGTTGCTCTTTGCAGCATACTCTGTCCTCCGGTACCCTTTCGTTGATTCACTTTTCGTTCTCTTACGAGGTGCTTCGTTCCGTAAGGTGACACCATCCAGCTCAGTCTATTCAGGATAAATTTATCCGCACCGAAAAGGAAAATTTTGCTACACATGGGGATACATGTGTCGAATGCACATATTTCTGCAATCAATTTATGCTGTACAGCAATTCACTTAATAGGAACTATCCTTTAAGGCGTAGCTTTCAACAGTACATTTTGAATTCAATTCACATATCCTAAATGTTACCTAATGAACCTTTATGAGCTCTTATACTAAATTAACTGTATCTTTTATCATGTTTAAGTTAATATTAAAAATGCAATGCTCTCCCAGCACTCCAAACAATGTTCAGTCTTTATTAATTTTTACTTATTCGTATGGTCAGACCAATGCTTTATGTATGCAGATATTGATTATGTTAACGATATGTTTTCACAAAGCACGCTTATTAATATTTGATCCTGTCTTCTTCCAAATCAAAAACAACCAAACAGCTGAAATATTGACCCTACACTGTCGTTGTGTACCTTATTGGCTCCCTCTTGCAAAACATAGCGGATCATTTCGAGAGAATGCCTTCCTACCCCTATTTGTATCGTACTACCAATAATTCTGCAAACTGCTTTGTTCTAGGCTTTCACAATCATTGTGGTTTATATTCTTTTTGTCTTGCATGTGTAGAAGTTTCATTAAAGTCAGCGCTATTGTTATAAGAAAAATGGGAAGCCATGTTTTTACCAGGGTTGCAATGTGAGAACATTTGATTCGGGAATATATTCTTATTGGATACTCAGTAGTCAGAATGTAAGACAGGAATACAAAAACAAGACTAATAGGATTTAAAATTGTATACAATTTACTGAAGTTTTATATTCAGTAGTTAAAAAATCAACATCAATCTGTTTGTTTAAATTTGATTGGTGAAATTATCATTGATTTTTTTTGGTTCATAATACTTATTGACTCTATGCATGGACAAAGTTTCTTAAAAATCTGAGACCCTTCGGTTTAATATCCCCAGTCTTAGTAGACCATCCAATTTTTTTCATCATAGATAATCATAGCTGCAGTTCAAATCATTTCTAATAACGCGTTGATTATAACATTTTTTTTTAGTTCTATACAAATGCCTAGAAATTGTAAAATCGTGTTACTGAGAGAAAGTAATTGTATCAATAAATCACAAGCTCAACATTCACGTTACGTAAGCAAATATAATACACCGTGTCCACACTTGTTGCCATTTGGTTGAGATAACATAAATATTACTTGCTAAGTCATAATCAAGTTACTACAACTAATAATGATCGTAGTGTGCTACGGGCTATTTATTTATTTCAAATATAGATTTTATTGATATATATATATATATATATATATATATATATATATATATATATATATATATATATATATATATATATATATATGTATATAATATATATATATATATATATATATATATATATATATATATATATATATATATATATATATATATATATATATATATATATATATATATATATATATATATTTTTTTTTTTAAATCGTTTATTTGTATAGGCTCAATCGAATCAACTTTACAGAGCCAAGTTTTCATATTTGTATACATCATGTATCTTAAATCTAATGTTAAGGGAATAGAGCCGATTACTCGCGGCCGTCTCGAGGTTAATAGGAATTACAATTTAACGGATAGGGAGATGGGTGGGAATTTAAAGTATGGTTTACATAACACATTTATTTAATATTCTAAATTGTCAAAAAACTTATAACTATACAACTTTTGGTTTTGTTTTTACTTGACCATTTTTGAAAGAGAAAAAAACACACAAACACAGAAAAAAACTAATACTAAACATACATGTTAAACTAATTACAATATAAGGCTTATGTTAGTCAAAAACACATAAATGAGTTTCATAAACTCCAGATCACGTAGAGCCAAAATATCTCGAACCGGTACATTGGGTTGTCTACCTCGAGCCCGAAGGGAATCATAAAGCTCAGATCTGACTCCACGATGCTCAGCACATGACCAAATAATGTGATCTGCGTCCTGATAACCTTGTCCACACTCACAGAGATTGCTGTCGCTCAGCCCAACCCGGTATAAATGAGCGTTCAAAGAATAATGATTGGACATAAGTCGAGACATCACACGAATGAAGTCTCGACCCACATCCATACCCCAAAACCAAGATTTCTTCGACACCTTTGGGATTATAGAATGTTGCCATCGCCCCAAATCTCCTTTACTCCATTTATACTGCCAGCTGACGAGTGACTGTTGACGAAAAATTGGAAAAAATTCGTTGAAGGCGATTTGTCGATCACAAATATCGCCTTCCATAGCGCCCACCTTTGCAAGCGAGTCCGCTTTCTCATTGCCCGGAATTGAACAATGAGATGGGACCCATACAAAGGTGATGATAAAATAACGCGAAGATAAAGCACTTAGAAGCTCCTGTATTTTCATGAGAAAATACGAGGAGTGCTTTACCGGCCTCAATGAGCGAATAGCCTCTATAGAACTGAGACTATCCGTGAAAATGAAGTACTGATCCGGTGTTAATGAGGCAACAATTTCTAGCGTAAAATGTATTGCCGCTAATTCAGCGACATATACGGAACAAGGAGCTTGAAGTTTACGGTTGGCGCTATAAATTTCATTAAATATACCAAAGCCTGCTGACTCCTCTATCAAAGATCCGTCAGTGAAAAACGATTTAGTGGAATCAACTTGGCCAAACTTTGCAGCAAAATCACCGGAGCAATCATAGGACGATGATGCTCTGGGATTCCATGAAGCTCCTGCTTCATGGATAAATCAAAATGAACCGAATTGTCGAAATCGGAGAAGCAAACACGATTGGAAATGTTCGGCGAAGGGCTGACATCCTGTGTTATGTACAAATGGTACAAGGTCATGAAGCGGGTTTGAGGATTCAACTCAAGGAGCTTCTCAAAATGTTCGATTACCTGAGGGTTCATAACTTCACACCTGGTGAGGAGCCGGAGAGATAATTCTGTAACCCGATCCGAGAGTGGCAACATGCCAGCCAGCACTTCAAGACTCATGGTGTGAGTCGAGTGCATGCAACCTAACGCGATACGAAGACACCGATACTGAATACGTTCCAGTTTAATGAAGTGCGACCGAGCCGCTGACTGAAAACAAAAACTACCGTATTCCATAACCGACAAAATCGTTGTCCGGTACAACGTTAGAAGATCTTGTGGATGAGCTCCCCACCAGGTCCCGGTAATTGTGCAGAGAAAGTTGATCCTTGGCTGGCACTTTCGCTTCACATACTCAATATGGGATCTCCAGGTGCACTTTGAATCGAACCAGACCCCAAGATATTTAAAGGACATAGAATGAGTTATCGGCTTACCCCAAATTTGAAGCTTCGGTTGTGCTGGGTTATGCTTCCTAGAAAAACTACCAACTCAGTTTTCTCCGTAGAGAATTCGATACCTAGCTCTAGAGCCCAAGTAGACAAATTGTCCAAGGTATCCTGTAAGGGTCCTTGCAGATCGACCCCATTGGGTCCCGTGACAGACACTACGCCGTCATCTGCAAGTTGTCTCAACGTACAATTGTCACTTAGACAACCGTCAATGTCTTTGACATAAAAATTATACAAAAGGGGCTTAAACATGATCCCTGGGGAGACCCATGTAGCTAATTCGGGAAGCTGTAGAGGTTCCATGAGAGAAGCTCATTTGTTTCTCTGACAGCAAATTGTACAAAAAATTATTCATTAATGGTGAAAAGCCACAAGCGTGGAGTTTATCTGAAAGAACTTCAACAGATACTGAATCAAAAGCCCCTTTATATCCAAGAATACAGAAGCCATTTGCTCTTTTTTAGCAAAAGCTAACTGAATATCTGTGGAAAGCAACGCGAGACAGTCGTTCGTTCCCTTACCCCTACGGAAACCATATTGAGTATCTGAAAGCAGGTTGTTCGTCTCAACCCATTTGTCCAGACGGAAAAGGATCATTTTCTCCAACAACTTTCGAATACAGGATAACATCGCGATGGGTCGATAGGAGTTGTGGTCGGACGCGGGTTTACCAGGTTTTTGAATGGCAATAACTCTCACCCGTCTCCAATCATCCGGTACAATGTTTAGTTCCAGAAACTGATTAAACAAGTTCAACATGCGCCTCTTCGCGACGTCTGGGAGGTTCTTAAGCAAGTTGAACTTGATCCTATCAGCCCCTGGAGCCGTATTGCCACACGAAAGGAGTGCGAGAGAGAACTCTACCATTGAAAAGGGTTGGCTAATCTCATCTATCGAATTCGAGGTTTCGCGAGGAATCATCCGTGCCGGCACAGAATCTGGACAAACTTTTCGCGCGAACTTGAGGATCCATTGGTCCGAGTACTCTTCGCTCTCGTTGTTCGTAGTTCGGTTACGCAACCTTCGCGCCGTGTTCCAAAGAGTACTCATCGACGTTTCGCGCGATAGCCCGTTCACGAATGTTCGCCAGTAACCGCGTTTCTTGGCCTTGATGAGGCTCTTAAGTTCACGTTCGAGAGCCGTGTATACTTCGAAGTGCTCAGGTGTTCCACGTCTACGGAAAACTTTAAACGCGTCGGACTTTTTACGGTAAACCTCGGTGCATTGCTGATCCCACCATGGAGAAGGAGGTTTCCTGCGAAATGACGTTCCTGGAACTGGTCGAGTTTGAGCTTGAAGCGCGCTGTCTAAGATCAGGTTGGAGAGGAAGTTATACTCTTCCAGCGGTGAAAGCCTTTCTACCGTCGTTACGGCTTCATCTACTGCTGTCTTAAACTTTGTCCAATCGATGTGACGGGTAAGATCATACGTGACGTTGACAGACTTCGACGGATTGAACCCGGTGGCAACCGAAACTTGTATGGGCAAGTGATCACTACCGTGGGGATCTTGAATCACATTCCATGTGCAATCCAACGATAATGAATTCGAACAAAGTGTGAGGTCTAATCTACTGCCAACTGAGGATGTACCAGCCAAACGTGTTACTTCTCCATTGTTAAGTACTGTCATATTGAAGTTGTCACAGAGGTCATATATCAGGGAAGACCGGTTGTCATCGTACAGTTCTCCCCAGCCTGTACCGTGAGAGTTAAAATCTCCCATGACCAACCGCGGAGCAGGAAGAACCGAACAAACATCTGAGAGTTGTTTTCGGTTAATGGAGGCTCTTGGAGGAATATAAACGGAAGCAATGCAAAGGCTTTTATTTTTAATAACAGCCTGACATGCGACAACTTCAATACCTGGAATTGGAGGAAAATTCACTCTATAGAAGGAGTAACACTTTTGATCCCCAAAAGTACTCCTCCTCCACGTGAATCCTCACGATCAAGACGAATAATATTGAAATCATGAATCGGAAGATTGATTTCGGAAGAGAGCCATGTTTCACAAAGAGCGAATGCATCACAACCGGTAGTGTGAGCTAAATATTTGAAAGATTCCAATTTAGGAACAAGACTTCTACAATTCCACTGCAGAACAGTGATCAAATCCCCGACCTCAATTGGAAAATTATCCATCGAAGGAAATGATTGCTGCAAGGAGGGGCCACTTAATTGTCAATTGCTTCAAAAAGGTCTTCACTGTGGGAAGCATTGCCATAACAATGCTTTTGAGAGGGTCAGAAATTTCGAGGTACTTGAAGATACCTTCAACAATATAATCAAATGAGAACAGTCCAGATGGAGAAGGAACTTCTGTTCTTAAAATCGGGGCGCTAGGGGTTTTGGATGTCCCCGGGAGAGATGGAAACTCCTGGGTGTAGTTAGTACTACGGAAACCAGGAGGACTAGGATTTTCCTTTTTTCCACCTTTCCTTGAATTGGGCAAACTGGTTTTGGGCTCCGGCTCAGCAACTTTCCGTTGGCGAACGCGTCTTCGCTTCCTTGAAGCACCTTCCGGAAAACTGACTGATGTTCCCTCTTCAACCAAGTCAAAGTCAGACTCGTCATCTGACAGAGGAGCAAAGGGATTCGTATTGGCATTGGGTGATGGTGAGGCTTTTTTCACCATTTCGGCGAAAGATTGCCTAGAACGCTGTTTAAGTGATCGTTCTAATTTTTCCCCGCGTTGCTTGTACGCCGGGCACGACGAGAGAGCATGAGGAGGAGTACCCTTACAGAAAGCGCATTTTGGTGTACTGTCTGCGCAGGCGCCATCCTCATGTTTCTCCCCGCAATTTGAGCAGCGTGCCTTATTGCCGCAGTGGGAGGTCGTATGTCCCATCTGCTGGCATTTTTGGCAGATCATTACCCGTGGTACAAACAAACGCACAGGTAGTCGAAGTTTTCCCAACTCGACGTATTGAGGGAGGGCTGAACCAGAAAAGGTCACGCGAAACGAATCTGACGGAGTGAACTTCTTTTCACCCTTAGTGATCGATACTGTGCCTAATTTTCTCACATCCAGTATCTTCACTGGAGAAAGCAGGGGGTTCTTGAATCGACCAACCCCCTGCTTCATCAGGATCTCAGGGGTCAAAGTCGCTTCGGTGACCACACCTTCTATCTCAATACCTCGAGTTGGGATGTACACTCTATACTCGAGTGTAAAGAATTGAGAGACAGCAATCTCGTTCGCCTGTTTCAGGTTCGACACAACGACCCGAAGTTTATTGGGCCTGATCTTAATGATTTCAGTCACGGCCGAGAATCGTTTCGTCAGATCATTACTGATCTGGTAAACATTTAAAGGTTTCGTTTTGGGCTGAAAGTATACAACCCATGGACCAGCTGAATCATCTGGATAGGCCCGTGACCGGGTGACGTTTTGAGACACCTCATTATTTGACGGCATGGATGAATCATCTTCCGACAAATCATCCATGTCGCACCCGTGGGAGCTTATTATGCTCAACCACTGAGGCACTTACAAAAGCACACTACAATACAATTCAATACAATAAAGCAACACAAACGAAAACACAAAATGACAATACAATCTATTCAGGGGAGAAGGAGAAAACAAAACACTTATCTTATATGTAGATATTATTGAGCTGCTGCTGCTGCTACTGCTGCTGGGTGGCGAACGTGCGTGGTCGCCTTTACCGGGGAGGAGTGAAGCGCGACGAGTGTGATGAGGCGAACCGTTACTGCCGATGAAATGAAACGGATAGCCTCTATCACAAGATGAACTGCTGGTGTGTGTGATCCACAGAGATGCGGCAAAATGGCTGGTCACTTGTTTGCAGCAAATTAAAATTGATCACCACTGCTCTAACTTCTGGCTTTCCACTTCAGAAAAAAATAAACTCGATGACAACTGCGGCCAAAATAAAGTCGAGGAGAAAAAACTGAACTTCGAGCTAATACACCTTGAGAAACCATTAACACAACGGAGCACGGAAGAAACGAACTGTACCGTTTGCCTGTTAACTAGGGAATGTGATATATATATATATATATATATATATATATATATATATATATATAATATATATATATATATATATATATATATATATATATATATATATATATATATATATATATATATATATATATATATATATATATATATATATATATACTAGCTGACCCGGCAGACGTTGTCCTGCTTACAATTAAACTACTTATTGGAAAATTTAAGAAGGTATTAGCAACAATCAATATGCTACTTGCGATTTGAAGTTGGTTCACTGTTGGAGAACCCCTTGGTCTGAGGTACACCTTGAAGCTACCACCTTGCCGTACATATTTGTGCCTTTGTTTTGATTTGCTGTGTTCTTTTGACAGAATATTTGAGAGTGTGTTCGTGTGAGTTCATTATTAGGGGCATATTATTAAGCTTGGGACCGAGCTTGGGCCGATGTGCTAGTACTGACTATGGTATTAGCTCGAATAGCAAACATTCGATCTAGAGTAGTCTTGAACATTTGAATCAATCCATTGGGCTCATGAAGCATCGCTTGCACTTGTTGTACAATGTCCCGCTTCATGGTGGAATAATGTTGCTGAGTTAATCTCCCTTGAAATAAATCTGTAGAAATTGATGGTCTGCGTCCGTCGGTGGCAACATTGAATTCGATTATTGGTAAATTTGACCATAGACGCTTTCACAATTTCATAATTTACTAATTTTTAAACTCTTTGAATCCTTAAGGTTCAATGTCCAAGAAAACTTTTAAATATTATTATGTGAGTTGCGCCAAAAGAAGTCATTTGAAAACAACCATTATAACTCTGGATGTTCTGCAGAAAATGTTTAGAACCACTTCCTGATCCCGACACAAATAAGCGCAAAGGCTCTGGTGTTTCATTTGGGAACTTCAATGTATTACAATGATAACAAACTGCACTCATTGATCCAATGGCGACTGATATATTCGCATTGTCATCAAGATTTTGTGGAATGTAGGCTTGCCTTCGTGATTGTTTTTTAAGGTTATGTTGGGCACGGTTGTTGCCAGATCTTTCTGATACATGCCGATTACGCTTCTTTCTAACTCCATCGCTTGTATTTTGAGCTGCTTTTTCTTCTTCACTCAACATTATTCGAGCCCGTGAAATCCGTTGTCGATCCAATTCAGTTTGAGTTGCACGCTGATCGTCGCTTTGTCTCATTCGAGAGTTTACTGAGCTAGCAGTCGAACGATATTATTCTGTCGAGTTGGAGGCATTGTACAACAATACTAATTGAAATTAACTGAAATCGAAACTTAGTTTGTGTTTTTTTTAAATTCTAGTAATATCGTCGATTTCACCTTCCTGATACACTATTTATCACACAGCGAATGATACTAATGTAAACAAAAACGTAATTACACATCTGTCAGTTCAACACATAAACTAATACCTTCACTTTCCATTGACCTTCATTCCAATTCTTGACCAACAATAGAATACATTTGTAAACATATACTTTTGAGCCTTTTTTCTCGCAAGCCATAGGCTACACACGCAATCTATAGCATCATCGTGTAGAGAAACTTTTCCCTACATTATTATGGTATTGATTTGCGTGGGTGGCTTATGGCTTAAGAGAAAAAGGGCTCAGGAATATTTGGTTACAAATGTTGATAGGCCCTATTCTATTGTTGATCTATAATTTACATCTCGCTGCGAGGTGTCACCAATACAAACGTTCCAGTTTATACGTGCATCTACACGCTATAAATCGTATACACTGAAGTTACTTTTTACACAGGAGTGAGTGCGATGGAAAAAAACTACTTTAAAAAATCGAGTAAATTCCTAAATCCACGTAAAAACCCGTAATTTACAAAAACTTTGCAAAAAGCGAGAAAAATTAGGTTTGAAACGCGTTTTTGATCAAATATAAGCGAAACCGCGTCAAATTCCGACAACCCCGTAAAAAAATTGCGAAATAAGCGACTCTAGTGTATTATCATTTTTTGTACATCTTCTCAAAAGGTCCTAAGTAACAAATAGTGATTCTCTCCTCTCTCGTTCTTTGTTTTTACTTAGTTGCGAAGCCATTATAATAGTTTCCACCGGTTTGTCCTTACAAATCGAAAGATGGTCTTGCTGTCTAGCATATTATGATATTCCCAAACAAAATTTCAATTTGATTTTTATGATTTTTTCTCATTTTCTAGTAAAATTTTCCAATTTTTTCTTCATATAAACCTGTTGGGAACCAAGTCGAATCAAATAAAAAAGAAATCAAATAAATCCATCGAGTCGTTCGTGAGTTATGCCGTCACGAACGGACAGCATTTCATTTATATCTATATATATATATATATATATATATATATATATATATATATATATATATATATATATATATATATATATATATATATATATATATATATATATATATATATATATATATATATATATATATATATATATATATATATATATAAATGAACAGCATAACTCACGAACGACACTATGGATTTACTTGATTTCTTTTGTGTTTGATTCGTCTTGGTTTCCAACAGGTTTATATGAAGAAAAAATTAGAAAAAATACTAGAAAATGAATAAAAAATCATAAAATCCAAAATATGATTTTGTATGGGAATATCATAATATGCTAGACAGCCATCTTTCGATTTGTAAAGAGGAACCGTTGAAAACTATTATAATGGCTTCGTAATTAACATAAAAAAACGAGAGAGGAGAGAATCACTTTACTTTTGTTACTTAGCACCTTTTGAAAAGATATACAAAAAATGATAATACACTAGAGTCGCTTATTCCGCCTTTTTTACGGGATTGTCGAAATTTGACGTGGTTTGCTGAAAAAAATACGCGGTTTTCGTTATTCACGCGAGTAGATACCGTTCACTTAAATTTGATCAAAAACACGTCTCAAACGTAACTTTTCTCGCTTGTTACGAAGATTTTGTAAATAACTGGTTTTTACGCGGATCCAGGAATTTACTCGGTTTTTTTATTGTAGTTTTTTTTCCATCGCATTCATTCCTGTGTAAGAAGTAACTTCAGTGTAAACGATTTATAGCGTGTAGATGCACGTATTAACTGGAACGTTTGGATTGGTGACACTTCGCAGCGAGATGTAAATTCTCGATCAACAATAGAATAAGGCCTATCAACATTTGTAAACAAAATTGCGGAGCCCGTTTTCTCTTAAGCCATAGGCCACCCACGCAAACCAATACCATAATCATGTAGGGAAAAGTTTCTCTACACGATGATGCTACAGATTTGCGTGTGTGTATGTTTACAAATTTATTTACTCAGAAGTGTATGTTCACAAATGTTGATAGGTCCTTTTCTATTGTTGGTCAAGAATTGGAGTGAAGGTATTAGTTAATGTCTAATGTATTGAGCTGATAAATTGTGTAATTAGAAAGAGCAGCTCAAAATACAAGCGATAAAGTTAGAAAGAAGCGTAATCGGCAAGTATCTGGTAGCAATCGTGCCCAACATAACCTTAAAAATCGATTACGAAGGCAAGCCTACATTCCACAAAATCTTCAACGTGCTGCCTATGGTTGATGACTGTGTGTGTATATATATACAATCCAACGCAGTGATTTTATGAAAGAAAAATGTTTGCAGTTTAACGAACTGTTGTCGACTCGACAAACATTTTTAGCCCGGGAGTTGGAATGTGATAGCTCTGTTGGGTTCCAGTTACTCACGTCCATTCCGAGGTCACTTTCACTTACAACAAGCCCCGCATAAACACAGTGCAAACATCAAATAGATATAGGTACTGTGCATACACTCCCATCCTCAAATCTTATTGTTTTGAGGATGGCACATATTTAGTAGTATCGTTCAAAATCAGATAGATCTCACCGGATATTGTTGCTGATGTTCAGTCTTCATTTGGACGACTTCCCTGTGATGCTAAAGGAAGCATTTATGTCTCTACAGAAGTAGCACTCCGCTATTCGGCTAATATTTTCACATCATCCTTTTCCAATTAGCACTTCGCACACTTCCGAGAAGAATTTTAACTTGAAAAATCATAATAATTGAGCAACGAAAGAAAACAACCTTCACAGCTCTCCACATTACACCATGTGGTAAGTGCATCTGAAATTATATGCCAACCACACACGCGCGCATGTGCGTTAGCTTCGTTCTTTGCCTCTGACCAGCAAATGGCCGTTTTCTACATTGCACTGGTTTTCTTTTTTCTCTCTCCACACACTGCCAACAATCAATATCCCCCGTCATGAGGCCACTCTATAACAACTTCTAAACTGCTTATAACCATCAAGTCACTCGCGAAAAAGCAGAAATATACTATAATTTAATCACTTAATTTAAACCAACACAACTAAGCTGATATATACTCTTTCTCTGGGTACGGGAGCGAAGCACAAAATATAAAAAAAAAACGGGGAAAACTACCGACCATCACAAATTTTTGAAAGGAATCGATTATATTCACTACACCTCACACAAAACAAGTGGAGATTTTTCAACGTGCTGCCTTTGGTTGATGACTATGCGAAAACATCAGTCGCCATTGGATTAATGAGTGTTGTTTGTTATCATTTCAATGCATTGAAGTTCCGAAATGAAACACAAGAGCCTTTGCGCTCATTGGTGTCTTTATTAGGAAGTGGTTCTAAACATTTTCTGCAGAACATGCAGTTATAATGATTGTTTTCAAATGACTTCGTTTGGCGCATCGCACATAATAATATTCAAAAGTTTTCGTGGACATTGAACCAACGTCTGCCGAGTCATCTAGTATTGCAATATAATACTGTTCAACTACAGCATACTATTGAGTATGTGAAGCGAAAGTGCCAGCCAAGGATCAACTTTCTCTGCACAATTACCGGGACCTGGTGGGGAGCTCATCCACAAGATCTTCTAACGTTGTACCGGACAACAATTTTGTCGGTTATGGAATACTGTAGTTTTTGTTTTCAGTCAGCGGCTCGGTCGCACATCATCAAACTGGAACGTATTCAGGATCGGTGTCTTCGTATCGCGTTAGGTTACATCCACTCGACTCATACCATGAGTCTTGAAGTGCTGGCTGGCATGTTGCCACTCTCGGATAGGTTTTCAGAATTATCTCTCCGGCTCCTCACCAGGTGTGAAGTTATGAACCCCCAGGTAATCGCAAATTTTGAGAAGCTCCTTGAGCTGAATCCTCAAACCCGCTTTATGACCTTGTACCATTTGTACATAACACAGGATGTCAGCCCTTCACCAAACATTTCCAATCGTGTTTGCTTCTCCGATTTCGACAATTCGGTTCATTTTGATTTATCCATGAAGTAGGAGCTTCATGGAATCCCAGAGCATCATCGTCCTATGATTGCTCCTGTGATATTTGCTGCAAAGTTTGGCCAAGTTGATTCCACTAAATCGTTCTTCACTGACGGATCTTTGATAGCAGGAGTTAGCAGGCTTTGGAATATTTAGTAAAATTTATAGCGCCAATCGTAAACTTCATGCTCCTTGTTCCGTATATGTCGCTGAATTAGCGGCAATACACTTTACGCTAGAAACTGTTGCCTCATTAACACCGGATCAGTACTTCATTTTCACGGATAGTCTCAGTTCTATAGAGGTTATTCCGTCCTTGAGGCTGGTAAAGCACTTCTCGTATTTTCTCATGAAAAGGAGCTTCTAAGTGCTTTATCTTCGCGTTATTTTATCATCACCTTTGTATGGGTCCCATCTCATTGTTCAATTCCGGACAATGAGAAAGCGGACTCGCTTGCTAAGGTGGGCGCTATGGATGGCGATATTTATGATCGACAAATCGCCTTCAACGAATTTTTTCTTATTTTTCGTCAACAGTCACTCATCAGCTGGCAGTATAAATGGAGTAAAGGAGACCAGCTCCAGACGTTTTTCGAAACCGTCACAAGCGGCACGCACGACTTCCCTCGGCATTTCGTCCCAAATTCGTTTGATTACGGTTTTGAATTGGTTCATATTAGACACCCTGTGGTCATTTACCTTCGCCAGCATGTATGACCATACGAAATAATCCAAGGGAATCAGATCTTGTGAATTGGGAGGCAATTCATTCTTGTCCAAAAAGTCGGTCAAATTTTGTCGGCATCAGCCCTGAACGAGATTTGCAGTATGCGATGGCGCTCCATCCTGCTGAAACACATAGTGATCATCTCCAAACACCTTTTATACATATGGCTTGACAACTTTCTCCAAAATTTCCGTTTTATAATATACGGCATTAACTTTAACGCCTTTTTTTATGAAAACTAGTAGTTATTTGCCTCGCTTGCAAATTCCTCCCCAAACCATCACTGACGCAGCACTTTGGAACCGTGGAATACTTCTATCACTCTCTGGAACAGTTCTCGAAGAGAGAGCACACAATCTGTCGTTCTGGACATTGTGGGATAGTTGCAAGACGAATAACTTTTCGGCGGAAAAGATAAATTCTTCCCCACCGTGCCGCGACAAAAGCAGACTTGCTCTTTCGAGTCGTTTCAGCTTGGAGAGTTCCGAAACACCGTGAACCTTTCTTGAAAGCTTGGAATTCAAGATCATTTTGCAGTTTATTGTGCATTGACGATCTCGGAACATTTAGATCTTCGGCCATTTTACGTACAGAACGCTATGATTTTACTATTTTGTATTTTGGTTGGTTTTTTTCGCTGTGATTTTCGTCGAATCCATTCCCTGACCACTTTAACAACTCGTGCAGTCCGCACCGTACGAGTACGACCGGATGTCTTGCGGTCATCCAACAAACAGGTGTCACGGTACCTTTGGATGGTTCGGTACGCAATATTCCGCTTTACTCCGAGGTTTTTGAAATTTCTGAAAATAGCGCCCGGGCGCTCACCTTTCAAATACTTTTTTTATCACCACAGCACGAAACTCCTTCAACACCGAAAGAAAACAATCGGACATAACCTAAAATGGTTTGTATAAGCATAGTGCAAAACTACACCAGCACATACGTGAAGCATGTTGAGTAATTGCACGACACCAATGCAAGGAAAAAGTTAATGAGAATATATTGAACACGGTGTATACGTATGTGCGAAATATATCTGACATCCACTTGTTTGTTAGTGAAAATATAAATTGGTTTGTAATATTAATCTAGATAGTATTGGAAAAATTAAATACCTCGTAATAGCATTAAGCAAATATATTTCAATATAATCATTTACTGCTTGTAAGCGTATGCCAGTCTTTATGGAAATAGTAATTGAAGTTCAGAAGCGTTATGTAGAAATGCTAAAAAAAATAGTTTTAAATGGTTGTCATGCTAGTTCATGGTCTTAAGACAAATGGTATTGGAATGCAAGTAGCACGCTTAGTAATTAAATAAGAATGGGAAATAGACAATGTGATTTCCAGCCGAGCGATGGATTATACCAAATTGATGAATTCAAGCAAAACAATGCATTAGGTCCTAAGTAACATTGAGAGATTCTCTTTGTCGACTTTCTCTTTGGTTAATTGTCTATTAAACGATTTGCTGGTGTTTGCAACGTATTGGATCACTAATCACACTTTATACTACCGTACTGTATGTTGAAAATAGTTTAACATGTTTTTACCTAGCCGTAGGAACCCAAAGAGAAAGTCGACAAAGAGAGTCTCTCAATGTTACTTAGGACCTAATGCATTGTTTTGCTTGAATTGATTTCATTAAGGTGAATAAACAGCCAAAATAACCAATTTGATAACACAAATATTAACACAAAAAACCTATGATCATAAAAACTCGATGGGTTTCATAATAGTAATTTATTGAATTATTACTGAGATCATGTTTATATCATATTCAGTAATGTGAAATTTTTTTTAGAAATAGCTTTGAATTATAATATTCAGGTGATGTCAAAGTCTTGCGATAATAACTTATTTTTCATGATTAAAATCGTGATTTCTTTTTCAAATTCCGATAATTTTACTTCCATGTAGGGTAGGGAACGGCTTAAGCACCTCAAGACCCTATTCCAAGCACGGGGTAAACGGTAACCTACAACGCTCATTTTTTGCAGTATGGTGCTTCACTACATGGAGCACCATACTGGAAAAACTGCGCGTTGTAGGTTGACGTTTACCCCGTGCTTGGAATAGGGTCTTGGCCGTTCCCTACCCTATATGTATACTGACTCATGCGCGTGATTCATTTTCGTTCAGTTGTTATTTGCTTGTTATGCGCGATGAAGCAATTTAGGGAAATTGAAGTGAAACGAATTTTAAATGGCGTCCACCCAGGCGTGATTTTCAAAAGCCTGAAATATTTTGGTGTTACGCGTAACTTTATATACAAAACCCAAAAAGTATCAGGTAGCGTCCTCCTTGGAGGGAAGGAAAAGGTCCGGTCGACCAAATTCAGTACGGACAAAGCGGAAAATCAAAATCATAAAGGAGAGAATCTGGCACGTTCATTACGGCAAATGGCGTCAGACTTAGACTTTTCCTACACAGATAAAAAGAAACATTGAATTTTCTGCGTTATCTAATGCACATAAAGGGAATGCTAGATTTGCCAGAATATAATGGGATATTTCATGTAAATTTAAGCCAGATAACGCCTGAATCCAGCCTGTTGTATGAAAGATTGCCAATATTGTTGTATGGCACTTGAAAAGTTGCAAACAATTTCGTTGTTTACGCCTCCTTTAGCTTGGATTTAAACGAGAGGATATTTTACACGCTTTTAAAAAACGTTAGGTTTATGGCGTTTCCAAGCCATACAAGCCATACACAGTTAATAAACTTTTGTAATTTTCAATTGATTTACATGCACATAATTGGAGCATTGAAAAAGATTGAAAATTATATTCGAAAAAATATTACACGAGGTGAAAATTACATGAGACTTTATTTTTACTTGAATTGAAAATGCAGAGAGCTTTAATTTATTTTTTTATCGCGGCTGAAACTTACTTTGCAGTGCATATTTCTTTGATAATACATGTGCTTTCAAATATTTTGGAATGCTCAGTTCATGTGCATGAATTTTCATTGAAAGTTCAACCATTTTAAGGGAGTACATTGATGTATTTTTCAAACTGCTTCAGTTTACATCAAATGCAACTTTCATTATTTTTTGCTGTGTACTATTGCGGCGTGCTGGTCATGAGTTCATTTTTTGGGATATGCCCATGACATGGGCATATCATCCCAAATCTTCTGGATAACTACCTTGAACTGGTCCAAATTCAAGATTTTGTACACAGATAAAAAGAAACATTGAATTTTCTGCGTTATCTAATGCACATAAAGGGAATGCTAGATTTGACAAAAAATACTGGGATATATCGTGTAAATTAATGCTCCATATCGCCTAAATCGCGTCTATTGTATGAAAGAATTCCAAAAATTGCAAACAATATCGTTGTTTACGCTTGCTCTGGTTTAGAATTAAATGAGGGAAAATTCTACGCGCTTGTTAAAATTCATTATTTTTTGCTGTGTAGTCTTTGAGGTAGGATAACATGTAGGACCAAACGTGCTACGACCAAACGTCATTTTCGAAATGTTTGAGATTGGTGAAGAAAGTTAAAGGAGGGGTCATTTCAAAACATTTGCTGTAGTTAATCTACATAAAGAGTACCTTCCATAAAATCTAACGCTTCTAACGCTCTCATGAACGTCGATTGGAAATGTTTCGTGCAAAAGATATAGATGAAACGGTACGTATGTTTTATGAGAAATTTCCTGACTGTGAAGCAGACTGCGAAGCAGACTGCGAAGCAGAATCCGTCATACTTTTGGTCGTTATTCGAAGCAATCTAACAGGATCCTTACCAACATGACTTTTAAGGAAACTTCGGTCGATTTACCTGACGAGCTAGCTAATCTGTTTGCCGATTTATTTGAAAATGTACACAGTCAAATGTCGCCAATCTTTGCCCCTGGCTGTCTTAGATCCTGCCCTGCTTTCAATATGAATTGTCCTGCTCTTGTTGTGAGCCAACATAAAGTATTGTCAGTCCAGGAAAAGTTGGATGTGTCTAAAGAGTCGGGCACAGACAAAATACCACCGTTGTTTTAAAAAGAATATACTGACGATTATTTTTAACATTTCTTTCAGTGAAGTTATTTTTCGCGAAGCGTTGAAGCTAGCCTCAATCACTCCGATTTTCAAGGCTGGTAACAAAAATGCTGTTGAAAATTACGGAGGTATTTCGATTTTATGCTGTATAGCCAAGGTGTTCGACCAATTGGTTCACAATACCACGTACCGGTTCACAATACCGTACGTGGTTCACGTACCGCAAGGAAGGGCTCTGGGATCAATGATTTTTATATTGCTCGTGAATGACTTGTGCTTTCGGCTGAAATCGCGCTTTCTCCTCTACGCGGACGATAAAAAAATCAACAAAATTATATCATTGCATCTCCGTGGTTGTGGTCTTCAGGCGGACGAGATTCTGTTGTGGTGCTTTGAGAATGGAATGGAACTGAGCATCAAAAAGCTCAAAGTTGTTTCGTTCACCGGCCGGTAATCCCGAACAGAGTTTGATTACTCCATCAGCTCAGATGGTATAGAGCGTGTTCAAGCAGGTCACGGGTTACTGTAGATAGGAAACTTCGGTTCAATGAGCATATTAGCACAACTACCGCAAAGGCCTTTGCAGCACTGGGATTTATCCGTCGTAGTACAAGTAGTTTCACCGATATATACGCTCTCTAGGCGCTGTACTGTTCGTAGCATCAATCGCAATTTTGTACGTTATGTTCTTCGTCAACTTCCGTGGAATGACCCAGCAAATCTACCAGACTATCCGAGTCGTTGTAGAGTGATCGAAAAATTCTTATGTACAAACATACTATCCTACAAGTTATTTGTTTTTGATCTTGTCGAAGGTAGTGTAGATTGCCCGGCGCTGTTGCGAAACATCAACTTTTATGCACCTTCTCGCCAGCTTCGTGACCGTAGTTTATTTGTAGTCAGTCGTCACTAACCCCCGAGCATCTTGAAAGATGAGCTTAGTTTCACTTACCCGTCTACAAATTGAAGATGTCTCTACCGTGCAAAAACAAAAGGGCCATCCATTATCGATGCTACCGCTTTTTAGCTTTGAATTGCATGTTTTCGTTTCCTTATGTGACGATGTTAAAAACAGTACATAAACAAATTTTTATTGAGGCGTATTGTTGATCTCCCATTCTGTGCAGCTTTCTTTCCATCAATTTGATTTCTTTTGTATCGAATATAAATCATCATTACTTAAGAATGGGAATGAGGGAAGTAAAACAGAAAGAGAAAGAGAGAAACAGGAGATAAAGAATGCTGAAAAGGAGATTATTTGTAATTTAATATATGAGTTTCTCTTTTATTTAATGTATAAGTTACAGTTCTCTCACTACCAAGCATGTAACTTGATGAAATCTTTTGACCTTTCTGTTTCAAGCACACACCAGCAAAAAAAAATCCAATCCATGATGTCTGCTTGAAAGAGAAAGGAGAGCAAGCTCTTGTTTGTAAACTTGTTTGTTGACATCCAAACTAAAGAAGTTAAAACTTATTTTAAACCAACGATTTTTTTTCAAAACAGGCAGGTTGGTTGTTTCTACCCGAAGATTTAACCACAATACAACACAAATCATGGTTGTTCAAAACTAATAGGTCTTATTACGAGTGTCACTTCACGGGTGAAAACGAATATCAGCGAAAAAACTAACGAGTGAATCAAAGTCACCTAATGGGTGTCACGGGGGAAAGTGAGAAACGTAATAACCCCGAGTATTTTTATTGTTTCCACCTTGAAAGTGATATATTATTAGCAAAACACAGGTTGCATTGGCCTACCAAAGCGGTGGTTAAATCATACTGATATTTTAATTAGGGAAAAAATAAAAAAACATTTTCCGTCATCCAGTCCCTCTGCATGCTCTGGTGGTGAAAACTTAATATCTAACTTAAAAAACAGAACAGAAACTTAACAGAAAATAGTATAAACGCTCACAGTAACATTTGTCGATTCCTAGTAGACTGAAATAAGTCTATAAATGTAAATATGCACTTTTATGATGTTTGTTAGCATATTATTCAAATAATTGAAATTAAATGAACTTTAAGGTAATTGTAAATGGAAATGTTCGTTGTAAAAACCGTTTTTGTTTGTTTGTTTCAAACAGCATTTAAGATTAAATCAAACTTAAATTTGTTTGAAACAATCCATAAGCGGATTAACCAACAAATCTGTTTGTTTTCGTAGCTGTCTTAACGAAACAACCAACATAATGGTGATTTAACGGATGGCAGTTGAACTTAGCTGCTTGATTCCCGAATCAATTGCTCAAAACTTTAGTTTGTTTTAACCGCCGTTGGTAGTCAAATCAAACTAATATTACAAGAAAAATTACTACATATCGTCATAGAGTTCATCAAGTACGACTATGAGCACCACAGCTTTGAAATTAACAGTCGATGTAAATACGTTCAATTGATAATTTGTTCTAGGATTCATTCGATTTGACAGAACCAGTGAGCCAAAATTATCGGGGTACATTGACTTTACTCTGGAGCTGTCAAGATGTTACCGGGTTGATCGCCACAGAACTACGTATGGGCAAAACAACCGTTTTGATAACTGTGTTAGATCATTTAACAATGTGAGTGCTGTTTTTTATTTCAATATGCCTAAATGTATTTTTAAGAATAGAATTAGAGATTGAGTTTTCTTTTAATTCGAAATGAGGAACAATAAATAAAAATATATCAAGAAACTCAAAATATAGCGTCTGCGTTATTTCAATGCATTTTGAAAGTGTATCCGAATTTATTGATCATGGTGTAGGGAAATTTTATGATTCTCCCCAGTCACCGCCAGATGCGTTGATATTTATTTGTATTCTTGTTGCAAACATGTTTTTTCTCAAGAATTTTCCAATGGCTCCATTTTAGTTGTTACCTTCTGCACTTACATCAACTATATGGAAAAGGGCAAAATCCCTACTTCTAGTACTCCGCACCTTTTTTATAGCCAACTGCCCGCCGAAATGCGGTCGATTTGCCGGAAGCCGACGTATAATGTCAAGTTCCACTAATCTTTTCACCATGCGTAGGCCTGGGGCATGCTAGCTATTTATTTCATTAAATCTAAACTTCCATTTACTTGCAGATAACCTCCACGTTGTTTCATCTACTTGCCGCTAAACGGTACGGATAAGACAAGCATATTTGCTCCGACTATACATATCTGTACTAGCAAAGAGTCCTCAGGCTGCATTTTGCGAACATTCCTTTGGCAATGGTTCATGTCAATAAGTACGCCATCAAAGCTGGCAAGCAGGAAGAAATGTTGACTAATAAAACAAAAAGTTACGTCCCTACGCTGTGCACACCACAGCTTAATAACTAATTTAAAGCTTCTGCGCAGAATAAACTCATTTCGTCTCTCAGTGAGCCAATCCTTGTAAGTGTGTTGGTTTCGTAAACGAAGGGGGTGAAAAAGCATTCTAAAATCACGTTACACAGCTTGCATGACAAGCTCAGGCAAGGATCGACCCGAAAAGTGCTCGAAATCATGGGCTTCAACGTGGGGTGGATTTGTAAACTGTGGTACGTAGGACCGTTGATGCCGTTGATTGTTGTTGCGATGATGGTGATGATGGTGGTGATGTTTGTTTATGCCACCGTCGTAACGCATGTAAAAACGTACCGAAGTACGTACGACCGAGACGAAAGGTTTAATCTGCCAAAACCATACGTGTAAAGAATTTTCCTAATTTTGTTTTATTAGTTCTTTTAGGAAAATTAATTACACAATAACGAACAGATATAGCTTTGAAAATGAAATTTCACAACCCTTTCTCCTTGTTCTACGAACAGTAAAGGACGAGACTCTGTATACGTACCGTAGAAAGAAGCTGCTTGCTACCATATGTCAATATTAGAAGGTACATGTTTTTGATTTTTCTTAAAGAATTGATATCAGTTGAATCTGATATATGTACAATATGAAAATATTAGAAACAAAAGAAATAAAATACGAATTTCAGCTCAAATAAATAAAATACGAATTTCACTTACTTCAATGTCACGGTGCAACTGAAATTAACAACCTACTAAGCTTTAAAATTGAGAACTAAATACTTCTAAACATGTTTTCAAATTACAAATGGAAGATTAGTAATCTGAAATAGCTAGACTAGAATTAGAAAACAAAGTTGAACCAGCAAATCTTATGTTTTCTTCGAACCTTCTGATTTAATATCAATTATGTATTAGCTTGTTAACACCGACAAATTAGAAGCTTAATTTCAGCATGCCCATGTCATACGGGTAAACTTACCCCAGGGAACAGTGTTGCTATTGCTTAGAAACTTTCAGTTTCATTTCGTTTTATGTACCACTTTACTCTGTATGAAAACATACCTTTATCCTGGCGCTACGTGGAGAGTGTATACATCCTCTAAACACATTCGGCATCATCAATTTTACGGCAGTAGATATTCTACCACCTTTGTGGGTGCGACACATAACTTCCGGGCATGTTCGTGTACATACACATACATATGTATCGCATACAACGTACTGGTCAGACAGATAAACTAACGTGTGTGTACCACACATCATCATATCTATGCGAAAAGGGGTGCCGAGCATAAGGACTAGGTGTAGGTGAGGAATGCGTGTGTGAAAAATTGAGGCATTCATGGTATTTCACAAATTAACTATCAACACACATGAGAGCGCTGGTTCGTTTAATTAAGGAAGATAATCGATAAATCACCAGGTTAGTGCTAGATTGGATTTAATTAAAACAATTATTGCTGTAAAATAACGTTTGAATTAAATACTTACTCAGTTGACTGAAACTGAGTGCGCAGTGAAACTGATCGAATTTCAGTCGGTATCCGGAGTGGAACATTTTTTTCAAATTTATAATTATATACTCGATCGAGTGATTTGGCATTCATGAGTTTTATTCTATGAAATGGTATTGGCATTTTAGGGAAATTACAGGTTTATGCCTCAATCAGTTTTATTAGCCAACGTTCTTACAAAACAAAGCCTTCAAACGTATATACCATTGATAGAAAAGCATTTTATCTTGAGGGTGTACAACGGGACAAGTTATCCCGAGGATCCCGGTAAAGAATAAAAACACGAGGGCAGGTATTGAAAGTATTCGAACTCGGAAAATAATTAAAGTATTCAATGCTCGAATATTTTATTAACAAAGCAGCTCTGTATCTGTTTGCTCGGGTTGCTAACTGGAGGAGGCAGGTTTGATTCCCGATTCGGGAAGATAAGATTTTCCAGTATTGTCTATCTGGGTGGACCTAGATTCGCAACACAAAGCAATTCAGATAAAAACAACCTATGTAAAGGTATTCAGACCGAAACTAGGACATGAGGCGAACGAGAAAAATCCTTATCAAAATAACTTTATAGTGAAAGGATTTTTTTTAATGGAAATAAGTTCAGGAGGTTTGGCCAGTGGGCAAGGAAACCACTTAATTGAAAGTCAACATATTACATCTAAAATAACTAGCTAATTTTAAATTAAAATGAATAAAAATTTACAGTTTAAGCGTCGCGTTTTTACCCACGGAATTAAAATGACCATAACTAAGGAAACATCCAACCGATTTGAAATATGTTTACTGTTTTGGATTCAGAACTCAACCACTTTCTCTTAAATGTCTAATGTGACCGAATATGACTGACACGTATCCAAAAATACCGGATATCCGGAATCATGTTTCGCAAATGGTATACCCATAAAAGATTCCAATACAAAACCACCAGTAATGACACTAAAACTCATTCAAAGAATAAACAGGAATGTGTGTAATTGCCATAAGATAATCCGGTGACCTGATTCTGAAACAACCACTACGTAGCAGGTTCCCATGGGGTCACGGATGGCCAGAAAATTATTTGAATTGAGCCCTAACAATATGGGTATCAAAATCCTTGAAATCGTTCCAGAAGTACACACTTAGATTTTTTTTTACAGAAATCTGTAAAGTTTTACCAAACTCTCAACAGCTGAACGTTCGGTAATCCTTTTTTACGGATTTCGGTGAAATTTTAAAGATATCTGTAAAAAAATTACCGGATTTCGGTAAAATTTTACCGAAATCCGAAAAATCAGATTACCGATCGTTCAGCTGTGAGAATTCGGTAAAACTTTACAGATTTCTGTAAAATAATCTGAGTGTGTACGTTTGCCATAGTTATTGGACCAACCGGTCACTTGGCTTTGGATTGGTTAGTTCAGATTAGGTTCCAATGAGGCCACGGAACATTGGTGTCAAAATTCTTGAAATCATTCCAGAAGTACGTTTGTCATAGCTACTGGACCATCCGGTCACTTGGCCCTGGATTGGCCAGTTCAGAGTAGGCCTCAATGGTTCGGGTTTTTGACAATTGTGCGTGTGGTAGCTTCATAAAAAATACAAGTTTCGTTGCAGAAAACAACGAATAGGTTCGTTAGTTCTGCATTCGATTTCGTAGTTTAAACTAAAATTAATTTTCAGTGCAACGGTATCCTGAATTTGATTTTGATGTTAGTGTTTACGTGTTTAGAACTAGAATATAGATTCATTAAGACTATTACATATTGTCAGATAGATAAAATAAAAAAATAAAAAAAATGTGGCAGGCACCATTTTGTGTGTCTCTTGCGGCTGCATCACGTTCGACTGAATTCTTTACATGTTCAGACACGACTGCAAGTTCTCTTCCAAGAACTTGATCGATAGATGTCCATGTGAAAAATTTGGCCAGCACTTTTGGATTGTCCATCCGGGATTCTATTACCGACAAACATAACTGTAGCGATAGCTCCTGACTCTCGTTTCTCTAGACTGGCCACTCCGTAGAAAAGTCATCGGATGTACACAGAAAAAAATAATTAATTTTAACAAGCGCATAAAATTTCCCCTCGTTGAATTCTAAACCAAAGCAAGCGTAAACAACGATATTGTTTGCAATTGATGGAAATCTTCCATACAATAGACGCAATTTAGGAGAAATCCAGCTTTCATTTACACGAATTATCCCAGTAATTTCTGTCATATCTGGCATTCCCTTTATGTGCATTAGATAACACATAAAATTCAATGTTTCTTTTTATCTGTGTACCCATAACGATAAGAAATTTTCTTCAGGAACGATTCCATGAATTTTGACACCTATATTGTTAGAGTTCAATTCAAATAATTTTCTGGCCGACCGTGTCCTCATGGGAACCTACTCTGAACTGACCAATCCGAAACCATGTGACCGGATGGTCCAATAACTATGGAACGATTTCAAGATTTTTTACACCCATATTGTTAGGGTTCAATTCAAATAATTTTCTGACCATACGTGGCCTCATGGGAACCTGCTCCGAGGTGACTGTTCCAGAATCAAGTCACCGGATCGTCATATGGCAATTACACACATTCCTGTGAATTCATTCCACCGTTTTTGTATCACTTTTGTTAGTTTTCTATTGAAACATTTATAAGTATACCATTTTCGGAGCATGGTTCCGGATATCCGGTGTTTCCGGAGACGGATTATGTCCATCGGTCATATTAAACATTTATGTAAAAGAAGTTAAGTTCTTGAATTCAAAACTGCCAAAATATTCCAAATCGGTTAGAAATTTCCTTAGTTATGGTTGTTTCAGTTCCGTGGGTAAAAACGTTCCCTGTCGGCCTTTTACGTAATGAAAAAAAAATAATAGAAGCCCCTCCTAGCTATGTCTTCATTATTTCACTCCATAAATATAAATTTCAACGAGATATGAGATGTCACAAAGTTTCGACATCCTACTAAGAAAACTTAATGAAATATCATGTTTTGTAATCGATAAAGGCAACTTTGTTCCCTGTTGGACACATAACGGTTAATTGCAAATTGCGGATGTTTTGGTATCGGAAGACATGATTTTACAGGAAATTTTTGTTCACATCTCTTGATTCACGTCAGATATGAATGTCGTCTCGAAAAAAAAGGTATTTCTAAGTGAGCATTCAACAGGTCAGCAGACAATATTGGTGTTCCTGGCTCCTGATATAGAGCAAAACAATCATACCTATGTTCATTTCACAAGACAGTTTTGCTGACTACGACATCATTCCAATTGGAGATTTTCGAGAATGTGTTTGTCTAAACTTATTATCGTCTGTCAGTAGTGAGTTTGCTATAGTAGCAGGTATATTTGAAAATTGTTCATCTGATAAATTTATGTGAAAAATCATACCAATATCCAATTGGAATCATGCCAAAACAATACATCTTTTGATTCATTAGTAAATATTTCATTTGCATTGCTTTGATTTTTTGCGATAAAAATTGTTAGGATTTTTTTAAATTACCGGTTGGATTTGGGAAAATGCTATTAGCGAAAAGATTGTTTACCAAAAGTACACTGCGAAGAGAAAATTTCGAATCTTACATCAGTCAACTACACACTTAGAAAATAATGCCGAACTTCTACCCAACCACATCAGTTACCAACAAGAAACCGAATAAATCGTTTATATTTACAATTTTCGGGTGTAGTTTTTGAATCAAACCCGAGTTTCGGTTACTATATATCATATTTGACAGATACAAATGAAAGATAAATCAAACAGTATGGTAATGCAGGGAATTAAAGAGTTTGGTACACGAAAACTGAGAAAACTCGGTAAACTCGAACATTCGCTGAATACACTTAAACGTCAAACACTTCTCTTCGAGACAATTCCGCAACGGCTATGTCTACCGAAAAACTCGGTTATTTTAGATGACTCGGTAAGGCCAGAAAATACATCAGCCATTTTATTTCACGTGTGCGTGAAGAATGTCTGTTTGCAAATTTTCTCCGTACTGTGTTTCTGTCAGATTAAAATGGAAAACATTACCGATAGACTACAACAACCCAGACAACCAAAATGCACGTATATTGAAAGTTGTTTTTATGATAGACAAACATATACACGGTGTTCAATAAGTTCGGATACACTTTCAAAATTTGTTAAAAAAATGAAAACATGTTTTTTTATTTTTTGGATTTATGTTATTGAAAGCTATGTTTACAAGGAACGTTTACAACATTTCTCTTGGAATGACCCCCCCTTTGTACTCCTTAACGAGCTTCAAACGTTTCTCGAACGCGTCGCAGGCGGCACGCACGGACTGCATGGGCATTTCGTCCCAGAATTAGAGAATTACCGTCTTGAAATGATCCAAAGTGCTGACTTGTATTCGTTCAGCTTCGCCATCATATAGGACCAAACAAAAAAGTCGAGAGGATTCAAGTCCGGGGAGCTGGGAGGCCACAAAGTTTTGTCCAGAAAGTCGGTTAAATTGTCCCGACACCAGGCTTGAACCACATTTGCCGTATGGGCTGGTGCACCGTCCTGCTGGAACACGTAGTGCTCATCGCCGTAGAGGCTTCGGAGACTGGGGGCAACAACCTTTTCCAAAACCTCAGTTTTGTAGTACGCCGCGTTGATTTTGACGTTTTTTTCAATAAACACCAAGGGTAGCTTACCACGTTTGCATACTGCCCCCCAAACCATCACCGACGCGGCACTTTGGAACCGAGGGATGTTTATATTGGATTCAGGAATGCTGTCCCTCGATGGCGCCCACACCCGGTCATTTTGCACATTGTGCGGCTGCTGCAGCACGAACAGTTTCTCGTCCGAAAAACAAACTCCTGACCAGCGTGCCGAGAGAGGATCCTCTTAGCTCGATCCAACCGCTTTTTGCTGGTAGCCTCCGAAACGCCATGGACCTTACGTTTTTTGTAAGGCCTGAAACCAAGGTCCTTGGTGAGTATGGTGTGAGCGGTTCCAATGGAAACGTTGAGATCTGCAGCCGTTTTCCGGATTGAGCGGTTCTTTTTGCGCCGAATTCGCTCCCTCACGATCTTGATGACCCGTGGCGTCCTCGCTGAACGCGGCCGACCGGATCTCGCACGGTCATTGGTCGAGGACGTCTCCCGGTATCGCCTGATGGTCGTGTAGACAAAGTTCCGCTTGACCCCATGCGATTTCAGCAGCCGGAATATATCGCCGGGTCGCTCACCGTTCAAAAAACGCTTAATTACGAAGTCCCGATACTCTTTCATCGCGCGTAACAAACGAACAACAACTAACAGAATGTCAACACCGCGCACATTCGGTAGCGTATGAATGAAGCTAAAGCTGACACCAATACCAATGCAGAATATGTACATGGCGCATACCTACGCAATGATGAAAACTTGTATTCGAACTTATTGAACACCGTGTATGTAAGTAAATAAATCGTAAAGAATGCAAATATATGGCTTATACGTACAAATGTGGACGCCATATACGTGCAAATTTCATTGTTTTCTTAAACGACTTTATTTGATATCATATGCGATTGAATATGTAATAAAAAATTCGATTTAAAAAGGTTAGCGATGTATATCCGATTTCGTTTGTGACGCAATACGATGAATAAATGACACATCGTATTGCAGTCGAAAATTTGCACTCTTTACGATTTAACTTAAACATAATACGATAAAGGCCACAATTAATTGCGATTTTGACTAAAAATATAGGGATATACGATACTGATTGGATACTGTTATACGACTTGTGGTTGTCTGGGAAGAGAATGCACGTTCAGTAATATATGAGGATTGTTTGCATCAATAAACAGTGTATCTGACAAAACTGGTTTTATTACCATGAAATTCGAAGCTATTTCAATCAAAATTCCAGCTCTGCCATAAAGAACCGCCCAGACAACCAAAATGCACGTATATTGAAAGTTGTCTTTATGATATACAAACACATATGTAAGTAAACAAATCGTATAGAATGCAAAAAATATAGCTTATACGTGCAAAAGTGGAGGCCATATACGTGCAAATTCCATTGTTTTCTTTTACGAATTGATTTGATATCGTATGCGATTGAATTTGTAATAACAATTTCGGTTTAATAAGCTTTGCGATGTTTAGCCGATTTAGTTTGTAACGCAGTACGATGAATAAATGACACATCGTATAGAAGTCGAAAATTTGCGCTCTTTACGATTTAACTTAAACAAAACACGATAAAGGCCATAATTAATTGCGATATTGACTTAAAATATAGGAATATACGATACTATTTGAATACTGTTATACTTGTGGTTGTCTGGGCGAGCTATGTAACTGGAACATAAAAGTCGGTTTGTTTGACAGCGTTCGGTAATATTTGAGCTAATCGATGGTCGGTTATTGCTGATAGGATTTATTTTTGTCAACCGAGTTTTTCGGTAAATTTGACAGATTGCTAGAAAATAATTGCATAATTGCATAATTGCACGAGAGCTCGGTTGTTCCAATTTGAACCGATCAGACTACCGAGCGTTCAGCAGTTGATAATTCGGATGAAATTCGGTTTGGTGAAGTTTGGTTTTATTTTCGATGTGTGTACTTACAGTGAATCGTGAATCGTTACTCGTTGATTGTGAAATCGGAAGAATTAAAGTATCAAAACTAAATTTAAGCAATGCAGTAAACTATTTACTACACAATACTGGGTATCACGACACTTGCTATACAGTCTGTCCCATAAAAAAATGCGAATGTTTTCAATACTTATGTTGAAGTAGCTTTAAACATTATTTTAACTGTTTTAATGCATGTGTTTGTAATCATTTGACTGTATAATCTAAGACGATGTAAACAAAACAGTGGTTCACGAGAAACAAAGTTGAGAACGGTCCTCTCGCACACCGAAGGTTATCAGATCAGTGAATGACAAAGTGAGGCGAAATCCTATAAGATCGATCCGGAAATTGGCTAAGGAAGCAGATATTTCAAAAACTACCATGCAACGGATAGTCACTAGATCATAGTCGGCGATACAATGACGGAGCCAATTGAACTTATTGCGAGCCAATCGAGCATTCTCAGTAATTTGAGGCCTAAAGTCATTTGTAAACAATGACTTTAAACCTGATTTCTCACGAATTACGAGAATCCCAATATTTTGCTACTCAATATGGTATAACTAACATTCTTCTACCAAATGCTACTATTTCACAGAGTGATTTAGATTCAAGAGAAATCGATATTTAAAGTCATTGTTTACAAATGGAATTTAGGCCCTTAACATTAATTACTGAGACATGCTGATTGGCTCCCAAGTGACAGTTCAAATTGGCTCCCGTCATTGTATCCGCCAGACTATGAATCTAGTGACTATAGCAACGGTTGGTCACAGATGACTTGAAATGTTCGTTCAGGGCAAGAGTGAAGCGCCACTTTGTAACGGACCGAATCAAACAACTACGGCTGGAGCGCTCGAAACGTTTAGTGTCAGCATTAAGAAAGAAGCATACCATCATCGCATTCTCCGATGACATCTCCGTATCTAACAACGTACAGACAGGTTTATTTCGCCGAAGAAGATTGAGGATGTTCTAGAGAACGTGAAATTCAAGTTTACAACCAAACATCCGGTCGGAGTCATGGTTTTCGGGGCAGTTGAGTCCAATGGCTTGAAAATGCCTTCAGTATTTATCAAAGCTGGATAAAAGTTAATACCGAGGTTTACATGAACATTTTGCAGGACCACGATCTGTCATGGATGAAAACCAACATTGGAGCACACCAACACGTCATTTTCCAACATAGCACCGTGTTATACCTTAAACAGGACTAAAGCGTGGCTGAAGGAAAACATGGAATTTTGGCCAAAGGACATTTGGCCTTCGAGCAGCCCGGACTTGAATTCTTTGGATTACTCAATATGGGCAGATGTTCAGAAAGCCAGAAAGCCGTTATCATGAAAGGCGTAATAAACGATTCCCTAAATAAAATTATGATGTTGTTTTATCATTTTCTATGATAAAAAACTTATTTGAAACTGAGGTTAGGATTTTCGCATTTTTTTATGGGACATACTGCACAAATAAAAAGAAACACTGAATTTTCTGCGTTATCTAATGCACATAAAGGGAATGCTAGATTTTGCAGAAAATAATGGGATATTTCATGTATATTTAAGCCAGCTAACGCCTAAAGCTAGCCTGTTGTATTAAAGATTGCAAACAATATCGTTGTTTACGCTCCTTCGGCTTGGAATTACACGAGGGAAAATTTTACGCGCTTGTTAAAATTAATTATTTTTTTCTGTGTGTACATTAAAACCAGACCAGTTATTTAAGACCAGACCGGTATTCGAGTTCATGATCTTGCTCTGATGCAGTGCTTTGGTTGACTGAGCTTATGGTTTAATAATTTTGTTAAAAATATTTTCTTGCTAAAATGAGTATTAGCAATTTTGGTTCTCATGGTATCCACACAGAAAAAAATAATTAATTTTAACAAGCATGTAAAATATCCCTTCGTTTAAATCCAAGCTAAAGGAGGCGTAAACAACGAAATTGTTTGCAACTTTTCATGTGTCATACAACAATATTGGCAATCTTTCATACAACAGGCTGGATTCAGGCGTTATCTGGCTTAAATTTACATGAAATATCCCATTATATTCTGGCAAATCTAGCATTCCCTTTATGTGCATAAGATAACGCAGAAAATTCAATGTTTCTTTTTATCTGTGCATACTATGTGTTTTTAGTTCTCAACAAAAATCAGCGAAATATTGCGAGGCAAATGGTTGTAATATATAATACAATTTCCTATAACTTTAAGTACACTCCTGTCTCGCATGGCATTTTTTGAGTGCTAATGTTTGTATATGCAGATATTTGCTACAGAATCCAGAATCTAGAACCCAGGTGTATGTCACATTTTTATTTTTCATCATGGCACTTCTGACATGTCAATACATAAGTTGAAGAATACGCGAAATTCCCAAACAGATAAATTTCATTAGAGGATTGATAGGGTGCTTCAAAACAAAATCCGCATATCTATGTTTCTTAATCTGCTTTTGAACTAAATTTACTTAGGTTTCAACTAAAATAGATTCAATTACGTCTTACGATATAAATATATGATTGTAATTGGTACAATTAGTCAGTTAACGAGATGTTCATGTATTATGCGTCGTAATTATTCTCTAAAATTCAAAAAATGTATTTTCAATATTTTATTCTGGAATTTATTTTTTCCACATAAAACCAACAACGATTTAAATCAAATCATGGTGCATTCTCACTTTGTCATATCATGCTACAGATATGCTAATTATCATTGAATCTGTTCGACCAATACTGGTCAGAAGCGGCATAGTAGGGGTTTTCAATGCATCAATTATTCACACTTTTACCACACCATTATGTTCTGCAGTACATACCAAGCGGCTGCAAGTAACACCGGTCTGAAAAGGCAAGCAGAGATACATCTTGAAGTAATACGATACTATATTTTGTTACAATCTGATGAAGATCATAATACACACATATCCGTGTGACTGAGTGTCAACAGAGGGTAAATCAATAGCAAACAGTCTGTCGGCTGTCAGTGTCATTCAGTGTGGTGGTTGTATCGCTGATGTAGATGGGACAATTAACGCGTTGTTGGTCGTCATCGTCGGTCGGTGCAGTGTGTTATTCTTGGCGCCTCGTTTGAACAATTGAGCGCAGTGCTAGGGAACCGTGTGACCCTCACATGTGCGACATGTTTTCATTGGTCTAGTTGTACTGTAAACATGTGAGCATGTCAGTTTCATTTTTCAACTAAACTCGTTATGGCCTAACAGAAAATATTGACCTTATAAAGGTTTGTAATTGGGCAGTTAAAGGTTTAGGATTTGATTTTATTAATTAGGTAAAATTTGATAATGAAATTTTTTCTCACATCAATATGTAGCCAAAGTTCACAAAACCATAAAAAAATTTACGGGATGTTTATGTCATTCTTTTCAACTTTTATACAACAAGAAATAGTAATAGTAAAGTGATAAAGTGATTTTTTCTTGAGTATCTTGGTGGAAAGTACATAACGCTACACAGATAAAAAGAAACATTGAATTTTATGTGTTATCTAATGCACATAAAGGGAATGCCAGATATGACAGAAATTACTGGGATAATTCGTGTAAATGAAAGCTGGATTTCTCCTAAATTGCGTCTATTGTATGGAAGATTTCCATCAATTGCAAACAATATCGTTGTTTACGCTTGCTTTGGTTTAGAATTCAACGAGGGGAAATTTTATGCGCTTGTTAAAATTAATTATTTTTTTCTGTGTATATTAATTTTGGAATTATTATATTTTTAACGTCGAAGTGCTAATGTGACTATTGCAGTTTTTTAAATGAGTTCACTTATTTGTACAGGTTCAATTAAATTAACTTTGCAGAGCCATGTTTCCACTTGAAATAAACATCAGTTGTATCAAAACTCAAGTTAAAGAGGGAGAACCGATTACTCGGGATCATATTGAGATTAGTTGAAATAACGATTTTGTGGTTGGGAAAAGAGCGTGAGCATTTAAACTATTATTTACAATATGCATGTGTAATTCTAGAGTCTCTACTTGTAACTGCACAATTTTTATTTGAATATATTCAAGAGCAAAAAACACAATAACAGAAATCAATAGCTCAATCTTAACATATGCGTTAAGCAATATACAAAACCATAGATGGAAACACATAAATTTACTCCAAACGCCTTAAGCCAAAATACCTCGAATCGGTACATTAGGTTGTCCATATCATGCCCGAAGGCATTCATAAAGCTCTGACTTGTCTCCATGAAGCTCAGCACAAGATCAAATAACGCGATCTCCGTTCTGGTAACAGTCCACATTACAGAGATTGCTGTCGCTCTGTCCAACACGGCTTAAACAAATGCAATATAGTCAAAGTAAATATAAGTTATTATTGGAACACCATCGTAACTTTAAATTGCTTTATTAGACTCTTGTGTCAACAATTACACTCAATATTTAAAGAAATGCTGTGAGTTGTTCGTTTCTATGCCATAAGCTAATATCATCACTGTTTATTATTGATACCATTGTAACGCAGTATCATTTATGCAAAGACTGTTGGATAAGCAAACATATCATGTTAACCAGGTATATAGTGCGACAAGAAACGGTATCTGGTGCTTTGAATACAACAGAACACTCTGTTGACTCAGTTGTCGGAAACAAGCTGGCGTACGCACGTACTCTGCCGTCAAGAAAATTGTGGAGCATTTTATCATTGCATTCATGCCTCGCTCATTTAAATTTACCGATGATCGAAAGCCGAATAAAAAAAATAAGTTTATACTGTTGCATGTGCGCATAATGCGATCTTTGAAGTAATGATAGGTGTTTGATATGGCTTGTAATTTAGGACGGGGTTGCTCTCTATATGAAAAGGTCGTATTTGTTTTCAAAAATGTGTGAACGCAGCTTAGGGATCATCTTGCTGTGGTAACTCCTATTCACAACAATGCAAGCGCAATTAATTAAGTTACATCTACTTATGCTTTTTGAGACCATGTTTCGTTATCTGAATTTAATCTTATCTAACTAAACGAAAACGCAAAGCAGATCGAGATATTTTCAAATAGCTCTGATGTTTTCCAAGGCAACAACTTAGCTTTGATCTGAATTTAAAGTCGCATTGAAAAAATCATTCATAAACTAAGGCAACCATGTGATATTTTTTAAAGGGTGTTCCGATTAAAATGTGGTCAAACAGTAATGTGTATGAGTCGATCAAAGTTTTTATTGATAAGTTAAATTCTATTTCCTTTCCAAGTTCAGGTAATACAGAATACAGGAAAAATATTCAGCAAAGCTTCCTTTTTACCACATGCGAATTGCCGGGTCTTTTGTTTAACACCTGCCATAAGATTTTGTACAGTCTCCTTGTTCACTTTATTCGCCGCAGAACGCCAGTTTGCATGGCCTTTTTTCCGTAATGGCAAGATGCCAAATACGACCAAAATAGAACGGAACAGTTGTGTCGCTTCAGGAAAGGCAGTCGACGTTTTTGTAGGCACTCGCTCAGATAAAGTTTCTGGTTGACGATTCCAATCGCAATGTAAACGTTGCTCTTCAAGCCTCGGGTACAGATGGCCTGCTACACCATATATTTCTTTGCGAACTTTGACAGTTTAATGTGCTTGAAAATATCTGCCACCATTCAAAGTCTGCCTTGACGTTAGTTTCATTGTCCTGTACCGTCCTGGCCGACATGTTTTGTTTATCTTCGCGATTTGGAGTCACCACTTTCTTGTGAGTCGACAGTCCAGCTCGTTTTTTAGCTCTATCCATGGTTGAAGGCGCCACTTCCAGCTTCGTTGCGACATCTCGGACGGAGAGGTTGGGGTTCCGCTCGAAACAGCGGGCAACTCTTTTTGTCGTCGCTATGGCCTCCGGCTTTCGATTTTCCCCCGATCTAGCTTTCCTGGCTGTCGACAAACGTTCACCAAGCACTTTCAATATGTTGGTAACAGTTGATTTAGCCACATTCACAATTTCGCCAACTTGGCGTGAGAGTAGATTGAATTTTTGCCATGCACGTGCAAAATTTTGATGCGTTGCTTCTCTTCCTTCGACGACATTTTGATAACTGAAGTGCTAATCTCAAGTCAAAATTGAGGCATGATGCTACACGCACACATCTTCAAAATGAAGGGTGTGCAAAAATGTTTAATGCACGATGAAAGGATGTGGATGTGTGCAAATCTAAGTCGACAAAATTTTGATCGAAACACCCTTTTGAGCATTTTTTCGATAGGGCGAATCTAATAATGAGAGATTATCTCATGTCTCGCATTATTTCATTCATTAGGGCCCCATTATAAAATTTTGAGGGATTCTTTAGTACAGATCAAAACAAAACAGTGCTGGCTAGCATACTCCACAGAATGACAAACGTAAAGGTGATTAAAATATGCATGAAAGAGAAAGTAATCAAAACTTGTGCCTGAATGCTAGATTAAACCTTATGAAAAAAGTGTCTGGAATTCATCGTTACTCTCTGTGTGTTATTTAATCAAGAAGCACATTGGAACAAACCTACAAGTATGACAAACACGCGTTTTCATTGCTTAAAAATGGGTAATTTCACATGACTAGAGTCTTTTGAGAAGTTTTACAAATCGCAATATTATTCAATGCAATATTCTGACTACATCCTACTATAGTCCTTTCTGTGGGACAGGCAGAGGAATATTCTTTTAGGAATTAAAATAGCATTTCACATTATTTATATTTATTCGAAAATTGCCCCTCTGCCTAAGGAGTGAATCGAAAGGTAGTTTCAAACATTTATAACGCTCTCGCACACCAGTACAAGCACACAAAATGTCACTTGACAAATTAAAATAGGAGTGCAAAAATATCGTGAATTAAAATAGGAGTGCGGAAAGAAATCTTGCACACTTGGTGTACTGTGAGAGGTGTGAAATCTTATTAAATTGCAAAACGAAGAAGAGTAGCACCTACAAGTGTAAAAGCAATTATTGAGATATTTAGAACGCACAATACGGTTACCGATTTGCCGAGATCTGGACGAAAACAAGTCGCCAGTGACCCCAAATCGAACCTTGTGAAATTGAACAATTAAAAAAAATCGATTTCTATGCGTAATTTGGCCAAGAAGGCATTGAATGATCCAACGAATCAAAGAGCAAAATGGCTTTAAAACATATAGAAAACAGAATACAACCAAATCAAATTCTAAACAAAAAGAAACTGCAAGAAAAAGATCGCGGAAGCTCTATGATTTAGTTTTGGAGAAGAACGTTCAGTGTATATTAATGGACGACGAGACTTACGTTTAGGAAGATTCAAAAACTCTTCCTGGTACTCAATATAACACCAAGGTCATTGACAAGGATGATTGATAAGTTCGGACAAAAAGTGCTTGTTTGGCAAGTGATTTGCAGTTGCTGTTTACGTTCATCCAGTTTTGTCTTGATAGGGACTGTCAACGCCAAAGTAAACCGGAACGAGTGCCTACAGAAGCGGCGTCTGCCGTAATACAAGCAGCACACAACTCCACCACTATTCTGGCCGGACTTGGCAACTGTCAACTACGCTCGTTCGACGATTGAATCATTGGAGGAATTGATTACGTGGAAAATGACACCAACACACCAACCTGTCCACAGCTCCGCCCAATTGAGGGATTTTGGGCAATTATCAAGAGAATTCTCCAAAAGGATGGCAAGGTTGTTCAAAAATTGGACCAGCTCAAAAGAATTGGTAAACTGCGACGGAAAAATTTAGTCAGATCAGCTGTAATTACACAGAGAACCAAAAAATGATGTTTCGGACTAAGATACATCATCAATGTATAAAAACTGATGATCCCAAACTTAGGCAATACTGGCGCCGGCCCCACATGAATGCAGGTCAAATAAGGAAAGAGTAGGAATATGTTCACGTGATACTCGCTTTATTGGAAGCCCAGCACACCTTTGCACTTCCACGAGAAATCAATGGGATGCACAGAAAAAAATAATTAATTCTAACAAGCGCATAAAATTTCCCCTCGTTGAATTCTAAACCAAAGCAAGCGTAAACAACGATATTGTTTTCAATTGATGGAAATCTTCCATACAATAGACGCAATTTAGGAGAAATTCAGCTTTCATTTACACGAATTATCCCAGTAATTTCTGTCATATCTGGCATTCCCTTTATGTGCATTAGATAACACATAAAATTCAATGTTTCTTTTTAACTGTGTGTTTGATGTCAAGGTTGGGTAACAGTAGGGCTCGTTTTGGTAAACGATAAGCTGTTAAGAGAAACATTTAGATATAAATACAGATATCCGATTTGAACTGATTTAAACCAACTGTAAGGATGCTATTAGGGCCACTCACAAAGTATGACGGTGGTTTTACATTGGGAAACAAAGTAATTTTTTATCATGCAGGAAAGCCGATTTGGAGCGATTTAAACCAACAGTAAGGATGCCATTGGGGCCACTCACAAAATGTGATGGTGGTTTTTCATTAGGAAAACAAGGTGATAAGTACTAACGCTTGAGATTTTGGATCGATTTGATCACATGATATTAGGAAGATATTTCCAATTTCAAAATATTTTTTTTTGTAAATACGCTTGTTTTGTTAACATAATTTTTGAACATAATACACCTGATTCACATATTATAAAGAATATTTGTATATTTTGTCATCTCCCAAAATGTCATCATTACACCTTGCTCATACAATGTGCACTGAACATTTATCTTCGTGAATTAGCTTTAACTCGTTTCTTAAACATGGATTTTGTACATAGAACCAATGCCTCTATATGAAGCATTCATATTGCTTTTTATCTGGTGAAATGCTATCATTACACCTTTTTGTATAATGCACTGTCTTGTTGCTTCTCTTGCTGCTTTTCTTACTAATACTTGATGGTGTTGCTGCTGGGAAGAGCGAAAATCATTTATTCATCTCAAAATAAAAATTAAAGCGCGGACAAGATCTATAACTGCATGCTGATTAATCTAGTATCTTTTCACGAGTTACCGTGGTGTAGAAAGATCACCCACGGGTTCAATAATAGGTCTTTTCAAACGTTTTGGATCGAATCTTATGCCAGAAACATTAAAAAAAACACCGGACACCTCTACGTGGCTGCGTATTTGAGTCGATAAAGTAGATGCAACCACCAGAGAGATGTTTTTTTTTTATTTTCACTAAAATATTCGTAGTTCTTTGTTTTTATACAATGCACGAATGTTGTTTCTGTGTCAACAAATGCTTCGTGCTTCTGACTGTAGCGCATGTGGCATGAATTACCAATGTAGCTTCATGAAAAGTGCGAATCAGTTTCGTTGCAGAAAACAATGAATAGATTCGGTAGTCCTACCTTTGATTTCGTAACGTAAACTAAAATAAATTTCAGCTGTGAATTCATCTTCATTTACAACGCTTCTGTGAGAACATGTCACCATGGTCTATTGAAATCAAACACGGATACAGAAGTGGCTCTTATTAAAAGGAGAGGATCAATACCTAAGTCAGAAATATTAAAAAAATCTCCACTACTAAACTAATGTAATAAACCATTGTCGCAATTTTTCACATATCCTTTAAGCCGACAAAATGGATCTGTCAATCATCCATGGAACGATTAGCCCCAAACAAAGGATATCTTAAGTTTTTCAACAAAATTTTCATAGTTCTTTATATTGCTTTTGTACAATGATGAAAAGTTGTTTTTAAGCATACAAATGTTCAGCTTTATAAATAGTACAAATCAACTTCGTTGCATAAAACATAAAATATAGTTAATCGATTTCGTAGTATGAACTAAATTTTATTTTCAGTTTGAGGAAAATTGAAGTGCAAAAAATCATGAAATTTATGTATGCAACCAATATTGTCATTCGGCTAAGACATTGCATTTCCAGTGAGTAGTAAACAATTGTTCACCAATGCATTTTTTTCATTGTATAAACACTCTATGCCGTTTGTACAGCGATTTTGCCCTATTTGGTGTGTGTTCAAACAATCCAGTCTTTTGTATGAAAACGGCTTAGGGAAGGTCCATTAATTATGTCACGCAGAAAGGGGGAGGGGGATTGGGGGGGGGGGGGGGGTGAAAATCGTGTCAATCCACAAAAACATAATTGAAAGTCCATACAAAAAATGTGACAAGGGGGGGGGGGGGGGTTGGTATATAGAAAATCACTTTTTGCGTGACATAATTAATGGACGTTCCCTAAAGAATAGCGATGATTGATGGAAATGGGTCCGCTGCCGAGTGCTAGGGAAATACTGTCGATTATTAGAATTTATCATTAATGATTGGTATTTTTTTCGTGTTATGCAAAGATTATAAATCTTACGTGGGCTCAGATATTGTAAGGATCGTTGTTGTCGATTTTCTTGATTGATTTTTCCAACTGGCTGTCGATTATCTTACACGGCCCCTACGGTTAATTCATAATTAAGACGTGTTTGACTTCGTCAAACGTGGAGTCACTGAAATTTGAGTAACTGATAGATGTTCCTGAATTGAGGTTAATCCCTACAACATTCATTTAAAGGGTGATACGGTCAAAATTTGGTCAAGGGAAAACGCGTGTAAATCGGTGAAATCGTTTATTTAAAAAGTCAAATTAAATTTCTTTTTTAAGTTCAATTAGTATAAAATTCAGGAAAAATATTCAGTTAGGCTTCCGCTTTTCCAAATCCGAATTGCCGGGCCTTACGCTTGACCCCTGCCATCAGATTTTGTACAGCCACCTTGTCCACCTTCTTCGCCGCAGAAAGCCAGTTTGCCTTGAACTGCTGCTCGCCCTTAGCAGTTTTTTTGGTCTTCTTTAGGTTCCGCTTGACAATAGCCCAGTATTTCTCAATTGGGCGGAGCTCTGGCGTGTTGGGAGGGTTCTTGTCCTTGGGAACCACCTGCACGTTGTTGGCGGCGTACCACTCCATGGCCTTTTTACCGTAATGGCAAGATGCCAAATCCGGCCAAAACAGTACGGAACAACCGTGTTTCTTCAGGAAAGGCAGCAGACGTTTATTCAAACACTCTTTCACGTACATTTCTTGGTTGACAGTCCCGGAAGCTATGAAAATGCTACTTTTCAAGCCACAGGTACAGATGGCTTGCCAAACCAGATATTTCTTTGCGAACTTTGACAGTTTCGTGTGCTTGAAAATATCTGCTACCTTTCCCCTTCCTTTTGCCGTATAAAACTCCTGTCCCGGAAGCTGCTTGTAGTCGGCTTTGACGTAGGTTTCGTCGTCCATTACCACGCAGTCAAACTTCGTCAGCATCGTCGTGTACAGCCTCCGGGATCGCGCTTCGGCCGTCGTATTTTGTTTATCATCGCTCTTTGGAGTCACTACCTTCTTGTAAGTCGATAGTCCGGCTCGTTTTTTGGCTCGATGCACGGTTGTAGACGATACACCCAGCTTATTTGCGGCATCTCGGAGAGATAGGTTAGGGTTTCGCTTGAAACTACCGGCAACTCTCTTTGTCGTCTCAGCGGCTTCCGGTTTTCGATTTCCCCCCGATCCAGACTTCCTGGCTGTCGACAAACGTTCCCCAAACACTTTAATTACATTTGTAACGGTTGATTTGGCAACTTTTAGCGATTTTGCCAACTTTGCGTGCGAGTAGCTCGGATTTTCGCGATGCGCGAGCAAAATTTTGATACGCTGCTCTTCTTGCTTGGACGGCATTTTGACAACTGAAGAGTGAATTCCAAAATCAACATAGGAGCAACATTCTACACACTCACACCTTCAAAATGAGTGGTGTTCAGGTTTTTAAAATGCAAAGAAATACGTCAAGTTGATATTGACCAAATTTTGACCGTATCGCCCTTTAGATTTGATTGACCTCATCTCTTTTGATGAAATTAGTTTGAAAACGACTAACTTTGATATTAAGAAGAACAGCCGTGTATGGCGATGGCTTAAAATTTTAGGAGATATCTAAACATAAGGATTTTTTTGAAATTGCTTGACCCTAAAGCGTCTTATCAACAGTTTTTTCTTTATCGTGAATAATTTCGCAACTGTCAACCGATTCTTATTATACTATCTGCATTTCTCCGTAATATATCACTGGCTCATTTCATAAATACGGTAGGTAATTGGTCAGCATCAGTGAATTTGTTGTTTTCTTACCTACTTCTGGCAGATTTTAAGTTGGAAACTTGTGATTTCTCACTTGTATGCCTTAATCTGTTACCATATCACCCTCGTTCGCTGCATCATAGTTTCAATCAATTTGTACAATCATTCTTCATCAAAACACAAAAAAAAAACAAAACGTATCCATTGTTTTGGCCACCAACAATGAAAAACAACGGGCACTCCAGTGCTTTATGATGAGATCGAATTACTCTCAACAAATTTTGAATTTTGTATTATGGTTTCAGATGAAAACCGAATTTATCGACTAGCGACAATCGGTTTTTACTCTTTTTCTGTACGTAATACTTAATGTCGGAAGTAGTGCGCTGTATGGCGCACCTCATGCGCTATACAACGCGCTACTTCCGACATTACACTGAAAGATAATATTAGTTTATATTACAAATTCGAAGGTAATACTCACAAATCCATTCGATGTTTTCGGCAACGAAACTGATTTGTACTTTTTATGAAGATACATTAGTAATTTATGACACATGCGCAACTGTCAAAAGCACGAAGCATTTGTTGACATAAAAATAACATTCATGCATTGTACGAAAACATTACAAAAAGCTACAAATATTTTATTCTAAATTAAAAAAAAAACGTCTCTCTGGGGTTTGCATGAAAGACCGGCAGATCTACTTTATCGACTCGAAAGGTAATTGACAAAAAAAAGGAAGCAACGTGGAGCTGTCCAGCGATTTTTTTAAGTTAAAGGTTTTTTAAGTTTTTTTAAGGGATTCAACCCTGAAATTTTAGGAAAGTGTCGATACTGTATCCGAGCTTGATCTTACTAGGCCATGATGACTTGTGAGAAGATGTTTGATTATTGAGCATGAAGTTATAGCTCTCGACAGCGCTTTAATTTTTATTTTGGGATAGAGAAATTATTCCCACCCATCCCAGCAGCAACACCATTTTGCATTAGTACGATAAAAAAAGAAACAGCGGTTGGCTAGTGTTCACGAAAATCATTTTGTGCATTTTATAAATTGGTGTGATGACGGCATTTCACCAGATAAAAATCAATATGAATGTTGCATACAACGAACAAGTCATTTGTTCTATGTACAAAATCCATGTTTACGAAATGCGTGAAAGCTACTTTACGAAAATAAATTTTCAGTGTAAGTACAACGAATAGATCAAAAGTTAAATCGATTGTCGCTAATCGATAAATTTGGTTTTCAATTGAAACGATAATAGATTTACACATCCCTACCGCCGCCATGTTTTAGAGATAATATTTTTTGCGTGCCCTGATTTTTTTTCCGTACTTTATAATATAAGAAGACATGTTTCAAGTCAGACACTGCACTAAAATATTTTTAAAGACATCCAGATGCAAAATATTATGACTGCAGGCCAGATTAAAAAATCATCGTTTCTTTTTTTTGTATGTTAGAGCCATTGCGCCACTCAGTCTAATAACAGTTGCAGCATTTTTATGTGCAGGTTTATAACACCTTAGTTATGGTGTTCGGAGATCTGTATTAAGCGAATATAAAGTTATGTAACAATAAGCTATAAGTAATTCCCAAACTACCTTCTTTTTCTATCTTAGTGTTTCAAGCTTATTGCTTTCGCAACAAGCTTATTGCTTGCTTTCAACTTAAAATTCTTACTGCACTTCCACAGTTATTATTTAAGAGCTTTCGATGCCAGGTACATTTTTTGCATTAGTATGAGTGTGTGGCAAGTACAATCATACCCTATGCCCAGGGAGTCGTGAGATTTTCCTTAACGAAAAATTCCTTGACAAGAATGGGAATCGAACCCAGCCACCTCCAACATGGTGTTGCTTTGTAGCTGCGCCTATACCGACTGAGATAAGGGAAGACGCAAACTATTCAATGCATGAATTATATCTAAAAAAATAATTGATTTTCTGAAGACGTTGAAAGCTGATTCTCTATAGAGCAATTTTGCTGGTTTTAGATTATATCATTTTATAGATGAATTGAAACAAATATAGATGAATTTTACATTAACGTTGCTGTGTTTCTAGATCTCACCAAATAATTACTAGGATTTGAAAAAGGGGCTATTCATAAACCACGTAGACTTTTCTGGAGGGAACAAAGCCTACACTTCATAAAAAATTTAAAAAAATATATGGAGAAAAGTCTACGAGGGGAGAGAACGGTCTGAGTCTACGTGGTTTATGAGCAGGCCCAAAATATATACTAACATAGGTATATTCCACCCGTATTTATATACTACACAGAAAAAAATAATTAATTTTAACAAGCGCATAAAATTTCCCCTCGTTGAATTCTAAACCAAAGCAAGCGTAAACAACGATATTGTTTGCAATTGATGGAAATCTTCCATACAATAGACGCAATTTAGGAGAAATCCAGCTTTCATTTACACGAATTATCCCAGTAATTTCTGTCATATCTGGCATTCCCTTTATGTGCATTAGATAACACATAAAATTCAATGTTTCTTTTTATCTGTGTAGAGTATACCTATCTCGAACAGCTCTATTAATACAATTTAAGACGTTGAAATATAATACGGCGGTCGATTCGATTGTGAACTATCAAAACTGGGCTTGCCTGAATGCGGCAGACATTTTCTTTGTCCGCTGGTACGGAGTGAAATACGGTTCTCCCAAACCACAAAATACTTGGAAAACAATATCTCCATACTCCGCCATAATGAACACAGCATCTGTATTACCCAATCCAATTATTTAATCAGCAAGAGTACCAATAGAGTCAGGGCCAGGATGCATGGGTAGGACGGTAAGCTCTAAGGTATTTTGCGCACAGAATGGATCTCCCTCTCCCTAGTTCACAGACGATCACCGGGCTATGCCATGGTGAGTCAAAGTGAGACGTAGCATGCCTCCAGACAACGAAAACGAGCAAGACGTCGAATGGAAAATGTGCCATAGAGCTTGAAAAGACGTCACACGACCATCAGCAATGGTTGGAAGGTAAATTTGGAAAATAAAAGCGAAACGAGAATAATATCATTAAAAATACATCCCCTCGAGGGAGCACTTCGCTGAGCAAATCTTTTCATCAATTCAATTTCCAATTATGCAATTTTCCATTACTGAGTTTGGTAAAACTCGTGCCCACACACATACATATTAAGCTCTGCGTTTGCTAGATTCAGCCTGGGCAGTCGGTGGTTTTATTCTCCCTTCTTCAATTTATTATGCTTTTATTGCTTTGATGTTAAAGAGTAAGGAAACTTCTTATCGGTTATTTTAAAAATGATTTAAAAACTATTGTCCTATTAACAAAATTTTGATTAATGCAATTTAAAAAAAAACATACATAAGATTAAAGTAACTCCTGCACTGAAAAAATAATGAATTTTAACAGACGCGTAGAATTTCGCCTCGTTTAATTTCAAGCCGCGTCCTGACAACAGACCTGATTCCAGCGATATCTGGCTTAATTTAACATAAAAGTTCTCATTAGTTTATGCCAAATCTAGCATTTCTTTTGTGTTAAAAATCAATGTTTCTTTAAAACTGTGTGTGACATTATTGTATGCGTTTTCTAAATACATAACTGGGATATTTTGTACTGTTTTCTGCAACATCACTGCAAGGTAGATCGCTTAAAATGCAGATACAATCTGAATGACTTCTATCGCAAAGTTTTTCAAATCTTTTTGGGGGTCTCCGATTTTCGTGTTTCTAATGACAGGACCTTATTGCGATTTTTTCATCGATGATTATAATTTACCCGAAAACATTTTCGAATCTGTTTTGCATCTCCACAAAAAAAATTTCCCATATTTTTTGTTTCAAGGTGACATTGTGTTGTGCCTTGTTTTGTTATTTTGCTATCTTGATTAACCCTTTATTTAACGAAGAAAAAATGAATTCTGAAAAGTGTGAGCTCCATTCGAGTATTAGTAAATTTTCTACGGAATCAAATTACAATACTTTTAAATGGCTGTAACTTTTTACCGGTTGGGTATTTTCTATTGAAAGTTTGTGTAGAATTAGTTCAATGTGTATTTGTTTACTATTGTTTACTATTTGTTTCTATTGAAAGTTTGTGTAGAATTAGTTCAATGTGTATTTGTTTACACTGTTTAAGTTTCACTAGCAGATGTGCAGTCGTTGCGAAGATGGAGTCGGTAGAACAGCAGTGGCGCAAAGAAATTTTGCGCACGTACCTTGAAAATCCGGATTTTTCTCATCGTGCCTTCTCATCGTGCAGGAAGCTGGGAATGGTACATTCTATGGTTGCTCGTTTTTAAATCGGTACCACGAACGTTTGACCATCGGTCGGAAAGAAAAACGTAGCAAAAATGGATCTCCGTATAGTGATAAGGATCACAAGCGGGTAGTTCAAGATTTCAAGAGGAATCCCAACTATTCAGTTTGAGATGTGGCGAAGAAACTGAACTAAACCAAAACTTTCATGCAAGATGCTAAAAACCGTAAAGGACTACACACGTACAAAGTCCAAAAGGCGCCTAATCGCGATGAACGGCAGAATACGGTAGGTAAAACACGTGCACGGAAGCTCTACACCCAGATGTTGACGAAACCACATTGCCTCGTTATGGATGATAAGACGTATGTAAAAGCAGACTTCCAGCATCTTCCGGGGTTCCAGTTTTTCACTGCTCATCATAAGTTTGATGTACCTGAGGACGTTAGAAAGCAGAAGATGTCAAAGTTTGCCAAAAAATATATGATTAGGCAAGCAATTTGCTCGTGTGGAAAACGGAGCACCCCATTTGTTACTACTGGAGCGGCCAATGGGCAGGTGTACCTGAAGGAATGCCTCCAAAAGCTTCTACTTCCTCTTCTGAGGTCACACGATGGTCCTTTGATTTTCTGGCCGGATTTAGCCTCGTGCCATTACTCAAAAGAGGTTTTGGAGTGGTATAAAGGCTGAGGAGGTCATAGTAACTGAAGCATAAGACTAGCCAAAAAGCTGATAATAAACCGATTAACTTGTTTATGTTTCGCCAGTCTAGAACGAAAGAGATGCTTAACTTTTCAGATTTTCCGGATCTTCGGATTATCCGTAGCACCATGCAGTGGCCAGTCAAAATCACAAACGGATGAGCTACAGTGAATTCGTTCTCACATTACATGTAAATTTATTTTAAAATATAAACCTAACTTTATCCACCTATCGTGAGATCTGACCGTTTTTACACTTCCCTGGGAGTACTAGGAATACGAACCCAGGTGTAGTCATTGTGATACTGAAAATTTGATATCATCACCATTGCTCTTATTTTTGAGTTATCATGTTATTTGATGTATCGCATGATGCGGTTTGATCCAAATCCGAATCTAGACACTTTCCCGGGAGTAGCCGTAACATCAACCCGAATGTGGCTAATGTGGTATTGGACGTTTTATATCATCACCTTTGAACTTATTTTTGAATATTCGTGTTATTTAAGGTGTCACATGATGGGTTTGATCTAAGTCAGAAATTAGTCACTTCCCTGGGGGTATGTATCTCCGGAACCAGTGAACCGATTTCAATAAAATTCAAATCGACGTCTGGGACTACAGTACTCAAATCGGTTCAGTACATAAACTCTCCTTTGTAAGAAGGATAAACCCGTGGTAATCTAGTACAAGGATTATGTATTTACCAATTATAAGGGTTTCCCAGACATTCCAGGACTCTGGCCTCCCCTGTGTTTGCGCAAGTTTGCGCAAGATGAAACATAGATTTTGGGGAAAGCTGGAAAAAAAATCTTCAAAGTAAGCCCATTGTGGTGTATTTGCTCACATTTGAAAACTAAGTTGAAGTTTTTTTTTGATTCTCCATACATTTTATATGGGAGTAAAAAATCACGAACATCTAGGACCCATGTTTCGAAATTCTCTAGAGAGCACAATTTTCATCCTATCTACATAAAATTTTGAAAAAATTTCAAATAGTGCACAAAATTACAAAAATATGTTTTTTTCGACTTTTTCCCTCTTTGAAATCACTGTGCGGCGTTTCAAAAATTAATTTATACGGGATAGCGTAAAGAATCGATAATCAAATATATCCATTTATCAAATGTTTGACTTAAATACATAAAATATTATATACTGAGTTGAAAAAAATAGAAATCTTTTAATGATATACATTTTATAAAGCGATTACAAGTTTGACTTGTTTTTAATCATCTGCCTCTGCCAATAGAAATAATGTTCCACTGCTTACTTTCCAATCGCATTGCATAATGCTGCTTTAACCGTGATGTTACAAACAACTTATTTTGTTCGACTTAAAAATACGCAATACAAATTTAGAAAACAAATAATCTCGAAGAAATCAGTCCGCATCGAGCTCTGATGCCTCTATTTTCTTTTTGCTAAAGGAAGTATTCTTGCTACCTAAAGCTACAACAAAATTAAACAGCACTATTCAGTGCTTAGCATTACCTGCAAATTCTTTATCTAATTTACCCTTATTCCTTTTCGATCCTTGTCTGGACCCTACGCGAGGTAATCCGACTTGGATATCGGCTTGGAAAATTCCTCCTCGACCCTTCGGATTCTTGTAGAATCTGCTTGGAAGTTGATTAGGAGAAAACCCTGATGAATCCTAGAGGGTTTGAGCTGTTTAGTGGAATACCTGTAACTACCTGTGTAGTTTAGGTAGGAGAAAACGTTTAAATTCCTAATTTAAAATTCCTTTTCGGTCCCTCAGATTCTTAAAGTAATCGTAAAGGTACTCGTTCTGGAGAGTATGGCGCCTAAACGCAAAAGAAAGGGGCAATCTCAAGATTCTCCTTCTAACGATATTGATTTAAACAATCAATATGATATTCTTTCCGATGACGAGAATGATCCGTCAATCAGGCAAAATTTAAAACATTCCCGAATTAATAAAGGGAAAGAAAAGGTACCACCTATTGTGGTAACAACTTCTGATTTTCATGGTCTCAGTAAGGAACTCACGTATTTCATTAAAGATGCAAAATTTTCGTTTCAGATTGGTCGTCGGGGTGAATGTCGTGTTCTGGCTGAAACCTTGATCGGTTTCAAACTTGTCCTCGAGTAAAGAGGCATTTAATTGTTTACGTATGACACCAAAAATGAACGTCTGTTCAAGGTGGTTCTAAAAGGTCTAGCCAGTGGCGAATCCCTGGACGAGATCAAAAAAGAAATTATTAAATTACTTGGAGTTACACCAGTAATAAAAATGAAAATGAAATCTCAACCTGGCGATTCTCGCAAAGCGATTTCTAATGAATTTTGTTTAGTTCATTTTAAATCAAATGAACTGAATAACCTTAAGGCATTAGAAAAAGCCAGTCTTATGCTCCATGTCAGAGTAAAGTGGGAACACTTTAGGAAGACTGGAGGAAATTGTCAACAGCTCACCCAGTGCCGTAAATGCCAAGGATGGGGTCATGGGACAAAAAATTGTCACATGGATGCCAAGTGTATGCATTGTGGCGATCCCTCTCACGCCAAGGACAGCTGTCCTGTGAAGGATCCCAAAAATTTTAAATGTGCAAATTGTGGTGGAAACCACAAATCCAATTTTTGGGAATGCAAGACCCGCAAAGCGATCTTACATTCTCGTACTAAGCATCAGGTAGCGACCGCTTCGCGTTCCCGACCAGGTACCCATTCCTCGGCTGTTAACAACGGTCATCGAGGAGTAAATCCTACGTTTGTACCGGTGGGTACGAACAATGCCCAACCGTCAAATTTTCCACTGCTAACTGCTGTTAACAATGGTCAGCGACGCACAAATGTACCCGCAAGTACAAACAGTGCACATGCTTAAAATTCTCCAATCATACCTGCTGCTAACAATGTTCAGCTGGGTAATGGAAATACCTACGCCGCCGTTACAGCCGGTCGAAATCAAAATTCCAACAGAAATGTTGAAGATTTTGACTTAGGTAGCATAACCGCTCCTAAAATGGATTTCTTACAGAAATCATTGATCGATACGATTAATAGTATGTTAAATACAAACTCCATGTTTGACGCAATTCAAACTGGTATAAAATTTGCAAACAATATTGTCATGACCCTGAAATTCAGCAATGGGTATTAAGACACTGAATATTTTAAATTGGAACGCTCGATCTATTAAAGATAATGAAGACGAGCTGTTTAACTTTTTACGAGTTCATAACGTGCATATTGCCGTTGTTACTGAAACTTTTCTTAAACCAGGTAATAAAATAAAAAGGGATCCTAATTATTTTGTATACCGCAATGATCGTCTGGATAGTCCAGGTGGTGGCGTAGCCATAATTGTTCATAGGCGTATCAAACATCAAATTCTTTCTTCATTTGATACCAAGGTTTTTGAAACTTTGGGGATTTCTGTTGAAACAAAATTTGGTCAAATTTCACTATTAGCTGCCTATTTACCATTTCAATGCGTAGGACAGCAAAAGAATCTCCTCAAGGGTGACCTTCAGAAGCTTACCCGTAATAGGTCCAAATTCTTCATTATTGGTGATTTTAATGCAAAATACCGTTCATGGAATAATGCCCAAAGCAATTCCAATGGTAATATACTATTTGATAATTGTTCTGCGGGTTATTATACCATACAATATCCAATCAGCTCAACTTGCTTTTCTTCTGCAAGAAACCCCTCAACTATTGATTTGGTCTTAACTGATTCATGTCAACTTTGTAGCCAATTGGTTACCCACGCTGACTCCGGTTTGGATCACCTTCCAGTAACTTTTGAAATATCCCAAGAAATAATTACTAATTCCAACAGTTCTACTTTCAATTACCATAGAGCTGATTGGAACCAATATCAAACATTCATGGAACATAACTTTGATCCTAACAACTACAAATGATATTGATGATGCTCTTGAATCTCTGACTACTTCTATAGTCGAAGCAAGAGCTGTCTCAGTTCCAAAATGCGAGGTAAAGTTCAATTCAATTGTAATTGACGACGATCTTCAGCTTTTGATCCGTCTGAAAAATATCCGTAGAAGACAATATCAAAGAACACGCGATCCTGCCATGATAATTATCTGGCGAGTTTTGCAAAAACAAATTAAAAAACGCTTCTCTGCCCTGAGGAACAAACAATTTGAAGATAATGTGTCAAAATTAGACCCGAGCTCCAAACCTTTTTGGAAACTCTCCAAAATTTTAAAGAAACCTCAAAAGCCTATTCCAGCGCTCAAAGAAGGTGATAAAATATTGTTAACAAATGTGGAAAAAGCTCAAAAACTTGCTAAGCAGTTCGAGAGTTCCCATAGTTTTAGTTTGGGTCTTACTAGTCCTATTGAGAATCAGGTTGCTCGTGATTATCTAAATATTTCCTCCCGGGATAATATTTTTGATGAATCCTAGGGCACTGATTTGGATGAAGTAAAATCTATAATTAAAAAGTTCAAAAATATGAAAGCTCCAGGTGATGATGGAATTTTCTATATACTCATCAAAAAACTCCCAGTGAGTACCTTGTCTTTCATGGTAAAATTATTTAATAAATGTTTTCATTTGGCATATTTTTCTGACAAATGGAAAAATGCCAAAGTTGTTCCAATTTTGAAGCCCGAGAAAGATCCAGCTGAAGCTTCTAGCTACAGACTAATAAGTTTACTTCCTTCAATAAAGGGTGATACGGTCAAAATTTGGTCAAGGGAAAACGCGTGTAAATCGGTGAAATCGTTTATTTAAAAAATCAAATTAAATTTCTTTTTCAACTTCAATTAGTATAAAATTCAGGAAAAATATTCAGTTAGGCTTCCGCTTTTCCAAATCCGAATTGCCGGGCCTTACGCTTGACCCCTGCCATTAAATTTTGTTCAGCCACCTTGTCCACCTTCTTCGCCGCAGAAAGCCAGTTTGCCTTGAACTGCTGCTCGTCCTTAGCAGTCTTTTCGGTCTTCTTTAGGTTCCGCTTGACAATAGCCCAGTATTTCTCAATTGGGAGGAGCTCTGGCGTGTTGGGAGGGTTCTTGTCCTTGGGAACCACCTGCACGTTGTTGGCGGCGTACCACTCTATGGCCTTTTTACCGTAATGGCAAGATGCCAAATCCGGCCAAAACAGTACGGAACAACCGTGTTTCTTCAGGAAAGGCAGCAGACGTTTATTCAAACACTCTTTCACGTAAATTTCTTGGTTGACAGTCCCGGAAGCTATGAAAATGCTGCTTTTCAAGCCACAGGTACAGATGGCTTGCCAAACCAGATATTTCTTTGCGAACTTTGACAGTTTCGTGTGCTTGAAAATATCTGCTACCTTCCCCTTCCTTTGCCGTATAAAACTCCTGTCCCGGAAGCTGCTTGTAGTCGGCTTTGACGTAGGTTTCGTCGTCCATTACCACGCAGTCAAACTTCGTCAGCATCGTCGTGTACAGCCTCCGGGATCGCGCTTCGGCCGTCGTATTTAGTTTATCATCGCGATTTGGAGTCACTACCTTCTTGTAAGTCGATAGTCCGGCTCGTTTTTTGGCTCGATGCACGGTTGTAGACGATACACCCAGCTTATTTGCGGCATCTCGGAGAGATAGGTTAGGGTTTCGCTTGAAACTACCGGCAACTCTCTTTGTCGTCTCAGCGGCTTCCGGTTTTCGATTTCCCCCCGATCCAGACTTCCTGGCTGTCGACAAACGTTCCCCAATAACTTTAATTACATTTGTAACGGTTGATTTGGCAACTTTTAGCGATTTTGCCAACTTTGCGTGCGAGTAGCTCGGATTTTCGCGATGCGCGAGCAAAATGTTGATACGCTGCTCTTCTTGCTTGGACGGCATTTTGACAACTGAAGAGCGAATTCCAAAATCAAAATAGGAGCAACATTCTACACACACACCTTCAAAATGAGGGGTGTTCAGGTTTTTTAAATGCAAAATTGAAAGAAATACGTCAAGTTGATATTGACCAAATTTTGACCGTATCGCCCTTTAAGTAAACTTTTTGAAAAGATAATTTTGAATAGAATGATGCTTCACATCAATACAAACTCAATTTTTGCAGATGAGCAATTTGGATTTCGCCACGGCCATTCAACTACTCATCAGCTCTTAAGAGTTACTAACTTAATACGTACAAACAAATCTGAAGGCTGCACAACTGGAGTTGCTCTTCTAGACATAGAAAAAGCATTCGAGAGTGTTTGGCATGAAAGTTTGATTGCTAAATTGAAAAACTTTAATTTTACTCTCTATATTATGAAATTAATTCAAAATTATTTAACTGACAGAACTCTGCAGGTAAATTATCAGAATTCCAAATCTGATCGAATACCTGTTAGAGCTGGAGTTCCTCAGGGTAGTATTCTTGGACCGATATTGTATAACATTTTTACTTCCGACCTCCCTGATTTGCCTCAGGGTTGTCAGAAATCCTTGTTTGCCGATGACACAGGCATTTCCGCTAAAGGAAGAAGCCTTCGTGTCATTTGCAGGAGACTGCAGAAAAGTTTAGACATTTTCTCTTCTTATTTACAGAAATGGAAGATTTCTCCCAACGCTTCCAAAACTCAACTTATAATATTCCCACATAAACCTAGAGCTTCTTTTTAGAAACCTAGTAGTAGTCACATAGTTACTATGAACGGTGTTCCAATTTCTTGGTCAAGTCAAGTGAAATACCTTGGTCTGCTACTTGATCAAAAATTAAACTTCAAAGATCACATTGAGGGCATTCAAGTCAAATGTAATAAATATATAAAATGTTTATATCCTCTTATAAACAGAAAATCAAAACTTTGTCTGAAGAACAAACTACTAATATTCAAACAAATTTTTAGACCAGCCATGCTTTATGCTGTTCCAATATGGTCTAGTTGTTGTGCTACCAGGAAAAAAACACTTCAAAGGATTCAGAACAAAGTTCTGAAGATGATTTTGAAGCTGCCTTCTTGGTACAGTACTATCGAAGTACATAGAATTTCGAATGTTGAGACTTTAGGGCAAATGTCCAACAAAATAATTAATAATTTCCGACAAAAATCGTTGCAATCTTCATTTGCAATGATTAATTCCCTTTATGCTTAGTTAAAATTAATGTTAGTTTGTTTTTAGTTTTAAGATTATTATTGTTATACTGACACGCAGGCATTAAAACCTGTTTAAAATACTGAACTGCTAAGGCATGCACAATGTAAACAAAATTAGTATATATTTTAACAATTAAGGTTGATAAAATACGGTAGTAGTTGGAGCACCTAGATTAACATGAAATGTTATTATTGATTAATTTGGAACAAATAAAGAGTTAAAAAAAATAATAATTATAATAATAATAATAATCTCGAATCCAAATCGTGGACTGTATGAATGATGCTTAACGAGAGCATTTCAAAGATATTGTGGCTCTATCGGCTTCACTTCTATACATAGTAAACGTCAAAGTTAGCACTCGCGTGATGTCACTATAGGGCATGTTCGTTAACCACGTAGACCTATTTTTGAAAATCTCCTTTTTGAGATTTTTGGGATTTGTTTTCATTCAGTATTTTACTTCACGGAAAGAAACATTTACCCATTAAGAGGTAGCTTAATAACTGGTACACTCATTTGTGATCCCCTTGGTACAATTTATACCATTATCGGTGAACCCGGTCGGTGTACGTTTTGAACCAGTGACTTGTTGTCAGTTCATTCGTAAACAACAAACTGAATTTGTGTTCTTTAATTTACGAAAACAAAAATGGATTCATGTAGGGAACAAATTCGGATCTTTCATCGTGTTCATAAACATGGAGTCAGACGGAAGCTGTCACATTTGAAGTTGAGCAGACTGTTTGTGTACAGGACCATAAAATGTTTCAAGGATACTGGTACTGTTGTTCCGAAGGCGAAATCTGGTAAGAAAAGCAGTGTACGCACTCCCTCAGCGGTCAAAGAAGCGAAGGGACGAATTTGTAGGAATCCGGTTCAGTCGGCGAGAAAAATGGCATAAGAAATGAAAATAAGCCACAGATTCATTCAATACCTTGGATATAAAGCTTTAAATAACAGAGAATTCACGGATTGACTCGCAAGAATATTGCCGACAGAGTTGCCAGATCACGGGCGCTACTTGTGTTGATCAAACAACATGATCGCGTAGATGGAGTAAGTCTCCATGAAATACCAGCTGACAAACGAGAGGTTGAACGATATGGAAGTGCTTCTGTGGTGATGGTTTAGGGTGCCATATCGTCAAAGGGCAAATTACCCCTGTTGTTCAAAGATAGGGACGTGAAAATACACAAAGAGTTTTATTTACAATACGTTATCAAAGATCAGCCACTTCCCTGCGGTAAGAAACTTTTTGGATGGGGAAAGTTTTTGTTTCCAACAAGATTCGAATTTGCAACAAGTGTGCTACTGTGTGTCAATTATCATAACTAGAGACTGCTTGTTAGCTAAGTTATTCATTGAAGATTTTTATTCACAACAAATTGCTACAATGCCAACTGGCAACGAAAAAGCAGGCGTAAGCCATGCTCTAAAATAAAAATAAAACTTGTATTATATAGTAATATGAGCACAGAGAATAGATAACCAGGCTCGAACATTTTCTTTCCAATTTACAGTGTAAATTTTTAGAAGTAAACCGTTGGAAAAACAGCGCTGCCTAGTCTAGGTTTTACCAAGCTAAAATTGACAGACAGTCAACGACTATCAAATCTCAAGGTGCGTAGGTGGTGCCATCTACATACGAATCACCAAAACTAAGGGACACGAGCTGTAATTTTAAAATGGCAGTTACAGACATTTACACACGGAGGACACTCAAGCTTGGATGTCTGTTCTCTGTGATTTGAGGTCTTCAGGCAGTCAACACCCCACCAACACCCTACCAAAGGCCAAAAATCAAACGAAGTTAATTTTCTCTAGGATTTTTTGCTTCAAATAATTGATAAATAAAGCGCGTAAAGTTTCCCTTAGTTTAATTCCAAGCCAAAGGAGACGTAAACAATGTTTGCATACAATAATGTTTGCAATCTTTCATACAACAGGTTGGATTCAGGCGTTATCTGGCTTAAATTTACATGAAATATCCCATTATGTTCTGCCAAATCTAGTATTCCCTTTATGTGCATTAGCTAACGCAGAAAATTAAATGTTTCTTTTTATCTGTGTATCTAGGAAATTTTGTAATGGTTTTTGTGAGCTGCATCTGCAAATATTACAATTTTTTGTAATACATAGTATCTTTGACATAAAGCTATAAAGAAACTGAACCATGATTAATGGGTTCATGTAAGAAGGTGATTTTTTAAATGTGTTTTTTTGCAAGGATCTTTATGGTTCTGACCCATTACACAGAAACAAAAGCGTTCACAAAATGGACAGTGAACTAGTTCACGTATTCATGATGTTTACCCATAAACGTGAACTAGTTCCCGATTACTTGACTCAGTTCAATATGTATTTTTGCCTGTTCTCGAATTCATGACTGCCGCTCACGGATACGGGCACGGATTTTTTTCCGTCTACATGGCTCAACTTTACAAAACACTTATCCTCTAGGATACGAAATTTAAAAAATTCTACGCTTTTTCTTCAGTTAAATTGTTAGTTGTATGATACAAGAGTAAACATTCAATTCAGGTTTATGAACGTTTTTGCCCTAAGGGATAAACACAATATTAATTTCTACCCCAGTGAATCGCCCAATTTAAAAAAAAAACTGGTAACCCTGATAGTTGCCACCATAAACTACAAATTAATTATCAAACAGAAGAAGCACTCGAGGTGCAAGAAGAAGTTGTGGTTATGGAATGATAACATCATGATGACGCAACCAAAGCTGAGAAATAGCAACCACTAGTTTTAAAGCATTTAAAAAGAGAATTATACTCTAATCTTCATCCGGTGTCGTTTTGATAAAGACTATTTAAGGTCTTTATCAAAACGACACCGGATGAAGGTATATTTTTTTAATTCTTTTACTTTCGAGATTTTCAGCCCTGAGCTGGTTCATCTCTCGTCGTTGTCACTCGAATACTGTTTGGGTATCTTCGTAACTTGTTCGCGTGACGCCGGAGTTTATTTATTAAGACTCGAAAGTCCAAGAAAAATCCACACATTATAAGAAAATACTTATTTTTCCTAGGTTTTGGCTTCTGACGATTAGCTGACGATGATTTCATTATCTGACGAGCCTGTTTATATCTTTATCTGAGGGGCGACCTCAGATAAAGATATAAACAGGCCCCTCAGATAATGATTGTCTAACAGGCAAAACAGAAGCCAAAACCTAGGAAAAATAAGTATTTTCTTAAGATGTGTGGATTTTTTTTGGACCTTCGAGTCTTAATAAATAAACTGATTGAATTAAAAATTATGGATTATCTTATAAACGAGACCTGTGGATGTTTGACTAAACTGTATTTCTGTTTTATTCAACGATCTTGATGTAACTCATTATTCATTTTTAATATTCGTACTTCAATAAATTAATCAAACAGAAATTAAACGGAATATACGGAAATTTGAAAATACAAAATCAAAATATAGATACATATGAAATCAAGTAGTAAATGAAATTTTAATAAATAAAGAGCAACAAAAATATACACGGGAGAGGTGTACTCATTGTAGCCGAAAACGTGAATTTCTTAAGGATAAGCAATGAAGGGTCTATGTTTGTTTGAGAAAGTCGATTTTTACTTTTTGTTTTACTCATAAAATGATAATAAATTGAAATGTGTTAAAGAAAATAACCTTTATCCTATTTATTTTAAAACTTTCGCAAACGTGTATGCTTCTTAAACGATTTGAATATTTATTACGGGAAAATATATAATATGTACGGAAAAGCATATGATTTTATATAGGAATTTTTTTAAAATTTTGTTTTAAAGAGGACCTAAATGAAAACTTATATAAGAATGCTTCATCCTTTTATTTAAGTAAAATTATGTAAAAGTATATTAAATGTATTTTTTTGAACGATCCTATGAATAAATTGAGACTAAAATTGGGAAATTACTGTTACATCATTTTTAATTGATCCAAACGAAGTGCAATTCCAGGTGTGAGCCATGTACATTTTTGCTGCTAGATTTTGGTCCTTTTTAAGGCACACTAAGCGAACAAATCAAGAGGAATTCATAGGAATATCGTATGGAAATTTGCCAGAAGACATTATTGCAAATTCCATTCGATTTTTAAATGGAAAGAAGTTCAAAAGAGGGCAAAAGAGATTCAAACCATGAACTTCGGGATTCAGAGATGAGCCACAATCCCACGGGACTAAACAAGCTTGATAAGTGATGACGATTGAAAATGTATAAGAAGCATGCTTCTCTCGACCCATGCAATAATAATCATTTCATACAATTTCGCACGGAATGAATTTTGAACCTTTGTTCTGTGGGTCATAGTTTCGATCGTATGAAAATCGTACGGATAATTTCCTGAGTGCATGGTAAAATTTTGTTTCCAATAGATTATTAAAAAAATTGAATTCTTAATGGAAGACAATATAATTAGGCAAAACATTTTAATGTGAATTCATTAGATTTGATGTTAGCTTGAATAATCTGCAAATGCTAGCAGCCTTGTTTCCCCTAGCTTCTACTGTAGCAAGCATTGACCCCGCTTGTCCACAAAAAACATTTGTTGTAAATTTTGAGGTCACACATTTCTGATCAAAAAGCTTGACAGTTTTGGAACATCTACATAAAATTCGGAACCCGATTTATTTTCGATTGGACACTCAAGAGACCCATGGCATGGATTGAAAATGTAACACTAATACGTATGTAGTTCCAAGCCAATGATTTTAGTTCAAACAAACATGCCTGTTTTCTACATCTTTAACAACAACTATTGTCGTTTCAAGGCAATATTTTAGTTGTTTCAACCCAGAAACCGATGCATTTTAATTATAGTTTACGTTGTGTCGACTCATTTTAAGATTGACTCAACTTTTTTATGATCGATTCAACCAACGCTATAATATGGTAGAGAGAACAAAAAAAAACAATTGAACAATTAGATTAATCCAAACTTGATGATTGTTTATTACAATAAAAACCTTGCACTACCAGGATGTATTTTTAAAAACGGAAATCGTATTTCAACTAAAACTGCTAAATCCACGAAACTTTTACCTACAAGTCTAGTTTGTTTCAATTCTCCGTGAAATGGCCTAGAGGCAAATCAGTCACCGGCTGAAAGTCTCTCAAATAAAGACAAACAACAACAACATTCTCCGTCAAATTATGGTTTAATCAAACTTACATATCTTTGGTATTACACCAAGGTCTTTTTTTTTACACGATCTTTTTCTGGCGTTAACTACAGAACGGAACAATTTCCTAATTCGAATCATTTTTTACACTTTGGGCAAGAAGTAATGATATGGCAGTTTAAAAAAAAAAATCACAACTTGTGGTGTAAATACTGTATTTTGAAACCTGCATGAAAAGGTAGCACATGCAAAAATAAGCTATGCAATTTAAAATGTTTATGCATGCAACTTCATCAACTCTATTTAGTCTGTTTTTACACGGTTTCATAGTAAAAGTGGAACGTAACGTAACGTGTAAAAAAACCTTTGTGTACAAAAGTTTTTTTTTCACAGTGTACGATTAGCATTAAACTATGTGTGTGTGAAGTCAAAATGATTTTTGTTTTTTTATTTAAATTTGCCACCCTTCCAACAAATTTGATATTGATTTTTTTTTCAATTTTGTTTTGCAAAGAAGCACGTAATTATTATTTTTTTGAAACCGGAAATATCCGGTTGAATAAGAAAGGCAAACTGAAAACAATATCTTTACTGCTTTTAAAAATACCAAATAAACATTGAAAAAAAAAAAATATATATATATATATATATATAAAAAGACGAATGCAAGAACAAAACTACGGTTTGCTAAATGCAAAGGTTAAAGCAACAGTTTCTAATGTTTTAGCACTCGCGAGAAAATTGTTGAAATCAGCTAGAAGAATTAAAACTAAGTTAGGTATGACCTGTTATGTTTTGTTGAAACTGACAGTACTCGGATTGAGCCGCCAAGGATGAGCTCTGTGAGAGGTATACAAGGTTTGTCTTTGATTACGTGATTTTTTATTTTTTATTTGACTTCCCGAATTAAAAATTGCATTACAATTACAATACAAACCAGCAAGTAAAAGTTTGTTCAACATAATACATAGACAATAAAGTCAATTGTTAATAATATTTTGTTAATTCAAGAACAATGAAATGAATGGTTTTTGATCGATATTCTTCGAGAAAACATGAAATTTTCTATTGTTAAGAATTATAACAACGGCCTATTCTATCTTCTTCTCTATATATATATATATATATATATATATATATATATATATATATATATATATATATATATATATATATATATATATATATATATATATATATATATAGATATATATATATATATATATATATATATATATATATATATATATATATATATATATATATATATATATATATATATAAATGAATGTTTGTTTGTTAGTGACGTAAAAACTCGAGAACGGCTGAACCAATCTTGACGGTATTTTCGGATGATTTATTTCTTTTTATCCAACAAAGGTTTAGAGGAAAAGAAAAGTTGGAAAACATTTAAGGAAACGTCAGAAAATAAAAAAAATAAAACAAGTCATTTTTCCATAAAAAAAAACAAATCTTTATACATAAAAATTAATGTTTGTTTGTTTGTGACGCTGAAACTCGAGAACGGCTGAACCAATCTTGACGGTATTTTCGGATGATTTGTTTCTTTTTATCCAAAAATGGTTTAAAGGAAAAGAAAAGTTGGAAAACATGTAAGGAAAAGTCGAAAAATTTAAAAATAAAACAAGGCATTTTTCCATAAAAAAATCAAATTTCGTTTTTATAAATCAAATGTTGTTTGTCAAAAATGCAGAAAAATTACATATAAATGATTTTGAAAACAACAAATTCAAATTTCTTCACCTTCAAACTTAGCAAAGAAATACCCCCTCAAGAAATACCCAATTTTCAACAATTAGTTAATAGAACTTTTTCAATTCAGACGCCATTGCTAAATTGTCACATTGAAAATGCACAAAACGTTGTTGTTTTGGAAAGTTTCTTCATGATATCTTACAGCACTGTAATCAACTCATGTCGGTCCGACAAGACATCATACAAAAACCAACAATTTTTCATGCGTTTGAACTTAAAAAAAAACAACTTCAGTATCCTAACAACAATTTGAAATGACTGCCGATTGTCTCCAGCATGACAATTGACTGTCACTTTCAGATTGACAATGAAGGACATTCATGCCATTTAAAAAAAGCGATGTAAATATCGAATAGCGATTTATTGTGTAAATCTCTTCTCTTCTCTCTTCTATAGAAGTTTTTCTCTAGAATGTTTGTTTGTTAGTGACGCTAAAACTCGAGAACGGATGAACCAATCTTGGCGGTGTCTTCGGATGATTTGTTTCTTTTTGCCCAAAAAAGTTGTAAAATTTTGAAGGAAAATTCAGAAAATTATAAAATAATTAAAGGCATTTTTCCATTCAAAAATATAAAATTTTGTTTGCATAAATCAGATGTTGTTTGTCAAAAATGCAGAAAAATCACAAATAAATTATTTTCAACATAATAATTTCAAATTTCTTCACATTTAAATTGAGCAAACTTCAAGAAAAACCCAATTTCCAACAATCAGTTAATAGAACATCTTCAATTCAGATGCCAGTGCTAAATTGTCGCATTCAAAATGCACAAAACGTTGTTGTTTTGCATAGTTTCATTATGATATCTTACAGCACCGTAATCAACTCATGTCGGTCCGACAAGACATCATACAAAAATCAACCATTTTTCATGAGCTGGAACTTCCAAAAAACCGCCTTCAGTATTCTAACATAATACACCAATTAAAGTGGCCAATTGATAACAGATTATCAATAATATGAAATGACTGCCGATTGTCATACTTTTAGAAGCCAAAATTGAAAATATCCAAGTTCTCAAGTATGAAAATTTGTCCCATTCAGATTGACTAAAACAATGGAGGACATTCCTGCAATTTTAATATAGAATACCGATTTATTGTGTTTTAGAGATATTGCAAGCAATAAATTAATGTTAGACGGAACGAATTCCGTTGGGTCAGCTAGTTTCTATTATAAATATCCATCCAATAAAATAAGTTTAATTTATATATCATCATTGAAACCAATTGGATTTGAAGTATCAACCGTTCGTTTCACTTTAGTTTGACAATAGATTCTATCGAATTTTCAAAGTAATTTTTATTAGGGTAGCAATTGAACGAGGAGAAATTCAACCCGACTACTAAAATTCATACTTTTTTGTGTATGCACTTCAGCTAACAGTACATAAGGTATCCGACCAATTTTATTGCATAGGTTTAAAGTAAATGGTAATTGGAAATCGTTCAATTATGGCCAATGCCTGAGGAGAATTTTGAAAAGAAATGATGCTCAAGATGTAATTGCAATAATACCATTTTTAATTTCCATTCAAACCAGGCAATCGTCATCTATGTACAATCTGCTCCATCATGGCCGCGTTGTTGTTATCATCGTCGTTGTAGTACATGCAAGAGGCAAACATTAATGAGCATTATGGAGTGCGTTTCAACGTGGAAAACCTCCTTGGTTCATGTAGACGAAACGAATGGGGAGAAAACGAGAGAATGTTTATGACTCGCGTATGTGTGAGCCACTTTGTTCATCTTTGTATAAGCGAATCCCGGCGATAATTAAGAATTTCGTGACTGTCGACATCGACATGGGGCTGCGCTAGATTGGATAATAAAGAGTGTGCATGCTTTGCATATTTTTGCATATCTGCGGTTCAATGTATGCAGTTGTACATACGTACCTACATAGTCGCACCCAACCAAAAGATGTATAATCATAACTCTGCGAGAATGGTAGGTACCGCATAAGCGGTTGTGTGACGAATGTGTTACATACTTTTTGATGATGGCTGCGAGTGGCCACGGTGGGAGGTATGATGATTATGAATAGCTACTCCCAGTATCATAGCAACCACGGCAGAATCTTCGCACACAAAGAAGTCATAACCCCACCACATCGGTTCACCGCTGAAACAATGCCATTTATGACTTATTGTTATGAATGAACCTTTCCAACATGGCTGCTGCTTTTAGGAATTGATGATGATGGCCCTTAATTTCTGAATAGGGCATATTTCCGACATGTTTGGAGGGATTGATGGCGGTTCTTGGCGAATTTGGATCTGCGCCCGGGTGGTCTCAGTAACATTCAACTTGAATTTGGCGATGAGCAATTCTGGTCCCGGCATCTGTTTCTCGTTGGCCCTGATATAGGCAATTTGATAACATCGCACCTTGGTTTGGTGAGCCCCAATCGATAAAACTATCCTGTTCTGCCTACCACTCCGGTTTGGTGCCTTCCGAACTGTGTTTACTGTGTTTTTTTGTTTTATGTTCAAAGCAAATTAAAACAATTGTCATTTTTCACTGTCAATCTGAAAAGGTGCCTGGCCTTCACCGGATCTGCTGTCCTTCATTTTCTGCCGTTACAATCTTAGCGTGCTCGTTTGAGGCTCTATGAATGCCTTGACCACACGGAATACAGTTGAATGATGAACCCCGAGTTATTTTCCGATACATCTACGTTACGCATTGAGATTTTATAAGTGATTGCTCAAAATCTGTTCTTGTTCCGATCTCAATTGTGATGAAACTCTACTGTTGCAAACATATTAACTAGATAATATGAGGCATACTTCCAGCACTTTTGCGAGGCGCTTGAAAGTTACAAACATTTTTTCGGATACTGTATTTATACATATAAAATCTTACGAGGTTTGAGATGCAACTGGTAGCCAACAATGTCTAGTCAATTCTTTTATTATAATTTTACAATTCAGATTTGACTATTTATCTCGTATAGCTTTTGGAATGCGTATATAACCAAAATGTTAAAAATCCAGAAAAAGGTTTTCTAGTTTACACGGTACAATTCTAAAGCTATTTAAAAAGATTCAGAGATCCTTAGAGCATTTTCTCACTATAGTTATTATATTTTTAGCTTACTGTACAGCACTTAAATTGACGAATACTTAAAGAAAATTGCTCTTCATAATACAAAGTTCCACTAAGTAATAAGACGTTTTTCGTATTGATAGATAGACAAAATACTCAGCAATTAGTAATATTAGTGTTATCCATTATGGTTTGGGTTCTTTCATAGTTACTAATGGATTTATTAATGGAAACTTTCGCCATCAGGCCCATTTCCGCGTTTGTATTAGATTGTTTGCAGATTGACCGAGTAAAATTCATAAGATATAATAAATAGTAAAGTGCTCGTGATTTATTGCTCAATTTAGCCCGATGTTTGATAATTAGGATGAAGTTTGTGTTGCAATGATTTGGCAAAATTAAATTGCGTTTATGAATTAATTTTTCTGCTAGGTCTACAACTGATAACCCAAACAAAGTATTAGAGTTGAAATATGGGTATAAAATGGTTTTCATGATAAGAAGTGCTTCTTAAATATATTTTTCAAAACTATATGTATATTTTGCGCAAGAATAGATCTAGTTAGTGTAAAAAGTATCGAAATAAATAGAATTATTAATAAATAAATTAACAAATAAATAGATAGGAACAATAATAATTGGCTCATAACTCTTTGAACAAAAAAAAAGCTTTGAACAAAAAACTCATTATACCAGTAGTTTTATACTAACACACGGCATTACCTAGCTCCTAGAAGAACAGCCATTATTGACTTTAAAAACAACATATTGCACATTATTTATCAAACATAGATTACCAACTCACTGTACATTTTGAGTACCTGTTGAAACCAGCTATTGTTTTAAAGTGTTTTAAGTATTATTTGCAGCTATATTTGTGTATTAAACTTTTGTTAATTGCATTCATTGGTTTTGTAAAAACTCTTAAAGACTGTATTCGATGAAATTTGGACACACGAAATTGTTCGTAAATTTTTAGCGTGTGGGTAAAAATTATTGAAATTTTAACTGAATGTTTTTCATTGTGTTGTGTCAATTGTGTAATGAGTTTCGTGAAAATCGATCGAGTGATTTCAGTGATGGCTTCGAATGAAGAAATAGTGCGCCAACAAATTTTGGGCACTCACTTCGAAAACCCAAACGCTTCTCATCGATGGATCGGAAAACAGCTCGGAATCGCACATTCAACCGTATCTCATGTGATCAAAACGTTCAAGGACCATAAGACACCCAAGCGGAAAGATGGTAGTGGCAAAAAACGTGGCACATCAAATCCGGAGAAGGCCAGGATGGTATTGAACCAATTTAAGCGTTATCCCAACATTTCGATCAGGGATGCTGCGAAAAAGGCGAAAGTTTCAGTTTGTTTTGTGCAGAAAACAATGAAACGTTCTAGCTTACATGTGTACAAGGTCCAGAAGGCACCGAACCGGAGCGATAAACAGAACTCGGTGGCCAAAATTCGTGCAAGAAAACTGTACAGGTTATGGCTCACAAAACCGGTCTGCATTGTGATGGACGATGAGACCTACATTAAAGCCAACACCAAACAAATGCCAGGATAGGAACACTACGTCGCCACCTCTAAGTTGGCCGTTTAGGAGAGTGTACGGAAGAAGAAACTGTCGAAATTCACCAAAAAATTCCTTGTCTGGCAAGCGATCTGCGGATGTGGCAAAATGAGTCAGCCCTTCATCACCTCTGGGACCATCAACGGACAAATTTACAAGGACGAATGCCTCCAAAAACGACTTCCGCCCTTCTTTGGCATCTTGCCACTATGCCCGGCCCGTCTTAGACTGGTACAAAAATAATCATGTAGTTTTTGTACCAAAAGACGTCAACTCCGGAACTTCGCCCAATTGAAAATTTTTGGGCAATCATGAAGACAAAGCTCGTTAAAACTCCAAAACTGATAGAAAATAAACTTGAACTAAAGAAAGTGTGGTTAAAAGTAAGTAAGCAAGTCGGTCCTATCATTGCCCAAAATTTGATGAAAGGGGTCAAGGCAAAGGTGCGGGCATTTGGGTTGGGAGATCAATAAACCAATGATGTCAAAACTTAACCATTTAGTAGTACTTTATTTCCAGAAAGTTTGAAAAGAATCGGGCTCAAGGAACCTAACCTAACCTGGTGACCTATTTTGTGTGTCCAAATTTCATCAAATACAGTCTTTAATTGTGTATTTTCATCTGCCTTCTTCTACCACTTCCAGGTGGCTTTCAGTCTTAGGTTAGTTCACCACCGGAGGAGCAAACTACCCTGGATTTCACACAAATCAACACATGAGCCGGGACCAACGGTGTCACGTCCCTTCCCAAGTAACAGTTTCAGTTTTATTCCAGCCGTATAGCACCCCTTCCGGCAGTGTTGATAAAACTTCATTCAAAACTGTTTTATCCACCAACACCTCCTCTATGCACCTTTAAAGCCGAAACGTGTACAAAGTGGCCACTCTGAAGACGGTTGTGAAAACAAAACAATAAAACCTTCATAAGACCATATAGATTTTGAACATGTTCTAGTAAAAGATGTTGGCACCACTTGAGAAAACCTTTATAAAACTAATTGGTTGCCTTCAAAACCAGCATAGGGCCAAATGGCTACAGCTGTCAAACTTCACGGTGATATCGTGGTTGGTTTTTGTTGTTCTGCTTTGTTCGATTCTTTGCTCTTCTGCTTCATTCAACAGTAAATAATATCTAAGAAAAAAGTTCTAGTGTTTCGGGAGATTTTGTTTGATAGCAAAATATCCAAAACAAATTGACTTTTTTTATAGCGTATCATGCTCATCATATGGGCACTTAATTTTATTGGGAATATTGGCACAATAAGAGCAGAAAATAAACGCGCCTCGGAGATTATGCGAGTGAACATCATTAAAATCAAAATTGAAGCAAATATATTCGATTGATTCATCATGAATTTCATGAAAATTTATGGAATTCAATACGGTTATCTAAAAGAATGCCAAAATTGGTTTCTGATCTACAGTTTATTTGTAAAACATATCAAATTTGGTGTATTTATTTTTCCACATTTCAATTATTTCATATATTTCAATATGGCGATTGTAAGAAATCGCAGTCTTGCCAAAAAGCCATTTTAGCTTCGCAATTGCTACTATGAAACTGTTTGGTTATTTGGTGACTTTCCTCAATGCCAATTCGCCGTTTAGTGCATTTACTGGAGGCAAAATGGTTTTAAAATGCTGTTAGAACTGACCATAATAAGATAATTTGAATGAGTCCTAAAACGGCATTTCGTAACAGCATTTTAGGAGTGCATAAAGTCAAAATAAAACCTTTGATAGGAGTAAAAGGAACTTTAGAGGAGAAAGTTTTGAGATCGTTGTAAAGAAGCTGTGTAGTTTCTCATAAATCAGACTAAAATTTAAAACCTATTAGCACCTTTTACAGCCATAATAAAACCAAATCGATTTCTAGTGCCATTCATAAAACTTTAATAAAGCTTAATAAATCTGGATGGTTTTGGCAATGTTACTTGGGTTCTGAAGAACGACGGACAGTACGGTAAATGTATAAGAAAACGGGAAAAAATCAGAACAGGAGGATTCTGACATTTTGACACATTGGTATTCAAAAAAAAAAAAGTTATTCGAGATGATGTGACCAGCATTTGTCATGAATGACACACGAGATTCGCATAATCACAGAAACGTCTGAACCGTCATCTTTGGATAAGTTTTTATAGAAATATGATGTACTGTTTAGTTACATAACACATGTTAAACGTTTGCCGTTGTAACAATTTATTTTAATTTTTGTTTTTAGTTTCTAGTAGGTTAATGGTCTAGTGGGAAAAAATATTGTTAGATTACTTGTATAATCTAGTAGGGATATTTGAATTTAAAAAAGAGACACAAATATGGATTGCAAGTAGTGATTGAAATAGGTTTAATCAACTGTGGTAATGGGGTAAAATGGCACACACGCCCAGTGTGGGCTAAGTATATGGAAAATTTGCCGCCATTGGTTATTAGAAATTTGGTGTTCGTAGGGATTGTGCGATACCGTGAGTGAATGATAAGAGCAGAGTTTACTCCAAACAAAATCAAATTCAGGATTCTTTTGTTTTTGGTACTACTGCACTTTTTATTTGTACTGTAATTTTTTCAAACCTGTCAAATTTGCCTAGCTATGCATAAATGCTCAAGTCTGTAACAGCCGTTGAAGATGAACACCAATTTTAAATATTGTCAGCTGAAGGATCGAATTCTACGCTGCCAATAGAACGGCTATCTCGATTTGTCAATTATGAACACTGGTGAAGGGGCACGCATACCTAAACCTCCTGCTCAAGAATCACTTACAAATAACTATTTTATTTAAGTGTGGCCTTCAATATCCAGAGCTAACTCAAGAATCATTCATTTGACCACACAACACTGACCACACAATACTGAATCCGTCGTTATACTTCCACCATTAGAAAAATATCGATTTCTTGAATCCTAGAGGGTTTGAGCTGTTTAGTGGAATACTTGTAACTATAAATTAGAAGAAAAATTAGTAATCTCCATTTAATTCCAACTACCTTTGCTTATCTTCGACAGATACGCGTATTTCGTCTACAATGTGCAGACTTCTTCAGTGTCTCGTACTAATAACTCGACTCGACCAGTCGAGTTATTAGTACGAGACACTGAAGAAGTCTACACATTGTAGACGAAATACGCGTATCTGTCGAAGATAAGCAAAGGTAGTTGGAATTAAATGGAGATTACTAATTTTTATTCTAATCGATTTCTTGCTGATCTGATCTACAAAAGCTCTTTTGCAGCACAAAAAAGCAAACTTCCAACTGTGCCCTTCAAATGGAGAACCGCCATAGCTGGCTGGGACGATGAATGTAGAAAATTGTATTTCCAGAAATCTTATACTTGCAAAACTTTTCGAGCACACAAGACTTCCACATACTTCGAGAAAAATTCAAACCTTGAGACAAAGTTGAAACAACTAGTCAAGCACAACAACGCGATTATTGATGAAATTTTGTCGAGGGACTCTTACGAGGAACCTCAATGATCATCTTGTTGAGGATGGATCGCAACATGCGTAACCGCTCATTTTCTAATGAGAGTGATGAATATAGACCGCTAGGTGCAATCAAATAACTCGTTATGAAATACACTGTTTGGGTTCCACAAGAGCACAGAAACAAACGGTTGTCTAATGCTACTTTCCACAGCGTAATATCTTCAACTGGTTTTTGCTCACAAATAGCAACTGGCTCCAGTATTCCTAGACATTAAAAGGGCTCTAGAACAGTGCCATTAAAATTCTGCCAGAAAATGTGCAGAGTTGTGAACTTCCCGGAATTTTAAATATTTTTTTGTACAAATTGTTGTCAGAAAAGCAAATGAACTTCTTCTCTTGGACAACTTAAAACTTCCAGAATTAGTAACAAGGGCCTGTCCCAAGGCTCACGCTCCAGTCCACTTCTTTACAACTTTTACGTCAAAAATATTGACAATTGTTTGGCGGGACGCGCTAAGGCAACTTGCTGACGACAGTGTGATTTCACTAAGAGGCTTCCATGCTGTCAACTTGTAAGGACCACTCCAAAATTCCCTAGATATCCTATCTTCTTAAGCTACAAATCTAGGTATCAAATTCTTACGCAGACAACTGAGCTGATTGTGTTTACTGGAAAACGATGTTCTGCCCAATTACAGCTCAATATTTTGGGCAGAAACAGTATCCAATCGTTTTCTTTCAAATACCTTGGAGGTATTTAAAACAAAAAGCCCAGAAAAGGATGAACTTTCTTCATTAAATTTGTGGTATATGGTGGGGTGCTCATCTGCGACACCTCATAACTTTTTATAAAACAACTATTGCTTTTGTTTTAGAGTATCTTTTTGCTTTCTCTCAGCAAGAAAAAGTCTCCTCATAAAATTGGAACGAATTCAACATAGTTGTTTGTGAATTGATTTTGGCTGCATGCACTCAGCACATAACATGAGTCTTGTTGTTCTGGCAGGAGTAAAACCCCTTCAGAATCAGTCCTGGCAACTCTCGCTTAGAATATTAATCAAATGTGAAGTGAAAAACGCATTTTTTTATAGAGCATTTTGAAGGAATGTTAGGGCTGAATACACAGTTTCGATTAATGAGAATTTTCCACCACTACATATTGTCGGTTATAAGTATTAAGTGATTTACTCCAGACCGGCCTCACTTCATCTATAATTCATTATGATCTTTCCGTGAAACATGCATCTAATGGCATTCCGGAACAATTTCGTTCTATAATAATTCCGCGTATTTTTACTGAAAAGTACGAACACCTCAAATCCGAAGGGTTTTCACTGGTGGGTCTCGCTTCAATGGCTCAATGGTTGACTTCGGTGTCTTCAATGATAATACTTGCATTTTCCACAATCTTCAGGAACCTTGTTCTGTTTATGTTGCTGAACTGGCAGGAATCAACTTCGCATTGCTGATGAATTCCAACATGCCAGCAGACCATTATTTCATCTTATCGGACAGCTTCACTTCAATTCAACGCTCGTCGGTCGATGAAAACTAGTAGACACTCATCTTATTTTCTTTCAAAACTAAGCGAAAAGATGAGTGTGCTGGTTGAAATATCATATTTGATCACCTTTGTATGGGTCCCTTCAGATTGCTCAATTCCAGGCAATGGGAAAGCGGACTCACTCGCAAAGGTGATTCACACGATGAATCTTATCATTTAGTACGTCAGAGTACCCTTTCGAGTTGCTAACCGATTGGGACACCTGAAATCTAGAATGGTTGTTACATTACATGATTCCAGTGGTTTCATCGAGGGCGTGAATCAATTATCTGCACTTAAGTCTTAAGTCACATGGGTGCAAATAAGTACCCAAATAACACACAGAAGTTCTTTTGAGAAGAACTTAAAAATGGAACGAAAGACTAAGCGATAATACGTTTTCCATGCTGCAAGTGATTTATTCTTTCAGACTATTCTGAAACACATTGTTCCATATATTTATAAAACATAAACAGGAGAAAATTTTGTAGATAATAAAAAATACTGTTGAAATTACATCAAGTACATCAATCATGTTAAGCAAAACGTGTAAAAACGGGGGATTTCTTGTATCATATGGGGTTTTGCAGCCAACGGGAACGAACATAGATACTAAGAAAATACTTTCTTAAAAGCTGAGTTGGCGTAACAAAGAAGCTACAAACCTATCACGCCAAGGACTACCCAGACAACCAAAATGCACGTATATTGAAAGTTGTCTTTATGATATACAAACATATATGTAAGTAAACAAATCGTACAGAATGCAAAAAATATAACTTATATGTGCAAAAGTGGAGGCCATATACGTGCAAATTCCATTGTTTTCTTTTACGAGTTGATTTGATATCGTATGCGATTGAATTTATAATAACAATTTCGGTTTAATAAGATTTGCGATGTTTATCTGATTTAGTTTGCAATGCAGTACGATTAATAAATGACACATCGTATATAAGCCAAAAACTTGCACTCTTTACGATTTAACTTATACATAGCACGATAAAGGCCACAATTAATTGCGATATTGACTTAAAATATAGGAATATACGATACTATTTGAACACTGTTATACGACTTGTGGTTGTCTGGGTAGTGTTCTAATCCCATGATTCATGATGTCATCTTTTTATAAGAGAATTCTTTTTATTTTCCAGTTTATGTCCTATAAGGCTTAACTTTTTAAGAATTTAACGTCACATTAAAATATGAATCAAAGTTATAATACTTATATTGATTACATGTATTTTTCATTGGACAGTATTTTAAACTTGTTTATAACAAACTGTGTTGCTTGGGTAGGCTTATATCTATCCATTACCACTAAGAAGTACATCTCTATCGAATAAACTTCGTCATCAGTCATTTTTGGCGGTGTGGGAACGGTTGTGATGACATTGATCACGCAGTTTGGCAATGCATGGAGAATGACGCCATAATAACGCAACTTTTGAATGCGGCCCAAGGAAGAAAACCTTTTGTTTCTTAAAGATATGTGTTGGAGTCTCGCGACCTGTGTTATATGCAATCGGTTTATGTGTTTCTCTAAGTCAAGTATTAGAGATTAATCTGCTTGTGTTTTTTTCTTTATTTATAGGTGTGTATTTGTTTTGTTGCGGCATCTTGAGCAATCTCATCATCGCCCAATAGTAACCACAACCAGTCGAACGCAAAAAGAGTGCCATAACCATATCACACAAAGTTCTGATGAGACTACAGAATCCTATTTCCACATTCCCCTGTGCAACCCATCCCCAAAAAATGTCACATATTTTAACCCCGGGTAAACCGTGAGTAAACAGCCCAAGTCTTCTTAGAATTGAGCCATTTAGAAAACAATAATTATTGGCTCCGCAAAGCTTACGTAATTGAGCCTTCCAAATAAATGAACTGGTAAAAAAAACTTTTGATGCCTGATTGTAATTAAAAAAGTCTCATTGATACTTGCTGAAAATGCATTATTGGAGCTGTATACATAGGGTAACGGGATGTAATGTCAGCCAGGCTCTTTCATTCGGCCTATGCATCAAATACTTCATAAATTCAGTTACATCATGGTGATCGATTTATTATAAAGTATTTAAGAAGTAATTCATCAATTTGTAGGCATACACTTGAGGGAGGTTTTCGTTTTCCCATATTTTTGGTAGGGTATGTGTCCCTTGACTCAGCCAATCGATACATTTTTTTTTATAACTTATAAAGAATTTCAGCTATAAGTGATATTTAGCTAACTATACACTTGCTTGGATTCGTTTAATAAGACGTTTGGTAGTATAAGTCACGAAAAGCTGTTCAACTCATTTTATAAAGTCAGAAACTTTGTACACTCAACTCTTTGTTTTTGCAACATCATTACATTTCATAAGATAATTTTTTGAAATTCATACTGATTTCTTATAGCAAATAATCATAATGCAATCTTATGAATATCGAAAGTTTATTTCGCTGAGTGTAGGGATATGGATGAAATGCCGGTCTATAAATGGGTCTATTCATGGTTGCAACTTCGTCCCATTCAATTGATTTTTTATCAAATGCAGTCTTCGTACGGTTTTTTTTCCAGATTTTATGATATAAGGCATTGCTTGCTGTATGCGTTTTCCTCAACATAAAATTTCTTAAAACAAACTCAATCAAAACTGCTTAGAAACACTTAAAAGATTTTCACATATGAGTTTTTGATGCTCGATAATGAAAAAATAAGAATTCGCTTTGCACAGGTTCTTTTGCTTTGGTTTGTGTTTAGATGAGCCATTTGAAAAATATACAACCAAAACTCATACATATCCATTGCAAATTTTACCAATAACAACATTTTTACTAAGTTATCCAGACAACAATCCATAGTTGAGAACATAGAAAAATATGTCCCTAACATTAGGTCCACGATTTTCTTGTTAAATCATTGTTATTTAAAGTATGTGAACATATAGTTTATAAAATGTTACTATATTCTGTGCATCTAGGGTGTATTATTCGGTTTGTCAGTTCAATAAACCAAATTTAGATCATTCGAAGGTCATAGAGAAAACCTGTTCAGCTTAACCAGTGAAATCATGATGTTCAAAAAGTCAAAAAACTTGATAATTACACTGAAGCGTACTACAATTATATGAAGAATTAAATCGGTCATCTTGATAGCAACCAAAATTTGTTGATTATCGCTGAATTAACGACATATTTGGTACATAGGCCGAATGAAGGAGCTAGGCTAAGATTACATCCCCTTACCCTTTTATGATGTCACTAACCTTAAATTGGCTACATTGACTTGATATGACTAAAGGGTGTCCACAGTTAAATTGCACCACTTTCAATAAGCTGTAACATTTTGCCCTTTGGGTTGATTTCAACGAAATTTTGGGTGAAATGACCTCAGCGTGTATTTCTTACACTGTGTGAGTTTCATTGTGAAATGTGTCATAGTTATGAAAATGGAGTCAAAGGAATAGCAAGTGCACGAGAACATTTTGCACACGCACCTCGACAACCCACTTTTTTCGCATCGAGCCATCGGAAAGATGTTGAAAATTCAAAAGTCTACAGTGTTTCGTGTCATAAAATGTTTTGAGGAACGTTTAACTGTCGATCGGAAGAAGGTGAGTGGTAGAAAAAGTGTTTCGTACTGCGTGAATGATCACAAGCGAGTGGCCTTTAAACGCAAACCCAACTGTTCGGTTCGGGATGTCGCGAAAAAGCTACACTTGACCAAAAGTTTCGTGCAGAAAGCCAAGAAACGAGCCGAGCTCCGTTCATTCAAAGTTCAGAAAGCTCCAAACCGTAATGAAAAACAGAATAGGACGGCTAAAACACGTGTGCGTAAGCTGTACACACAAATGTTGACAAAATGACACTGTTGCATCATGAACGATGAAACACACGTAAAAGCGGACTTTAAACAAATTCCCGGACACCAGTATGTGACTGCTAAAGACAAGTTCGACGTTCCAGAGTCACTCAGAAAACAGCAAGTGTCGAAGTTTCCCAAGAAATTCATGATTTGGCAGGGGATTTATTCGTGTGGTAAACGGAGCAAGCCTTTCGTGACAACTTCAACTGTAAATGGTCAAGCATAAATGAATGAATGCCGGAAAAAACGATTGCTTCCGTTCCTTAAAACACACAACAAACCTATAATTTTTTGGAAGGACCTAGCCACTTGTCACTACTCCAAGGATGTTCTGGAGTGGTACAAGACGAATGGTGTCAATTTCGTGCCAAAAGATCTTAATACCCCAAACTCTCCAGAGTCACGGCCAATTGAAAAATATTGGGCTATGATGAAGCACGAACTTCGTTGGCATCCTAAAGTTGTCACTACAGAACAGGAAATGTTGAAGTCATGGTTGAAAGCGGAAAAAAAATCGGTTTAAGCGTGGTACATCTTATGCGTGTTATTAAGATGATAGTTCGGGCTTTTGGATTTGGTAAAGAAATACAGTGAAATAAAAATACCTAAACCAAGATTATGCACTGTATTCCCTGAATATTTCATGACAATCGGTTGAGAGACTTATGTTTAAGGACGAGTTTATAGTGATGCAATTTAACTGCGGACACCTTTTAGTAGCCTTTTACTTTCAGCTTGATAGGTGACACTATGTTTTAAGGCCCGCGGTTTTTATTTTCCTAAGTATTTTTCATGGGGAAACTTACTTTTACAAAGAAACATTTGTCTTGTGAGATTAGTGAGAATAAAATAACTCATACTTGTCAATTCCTGTCTTACCTCTCAGAATCCAATGAAACTTTGTGGGTGTGTAGACTGTCTTTTCAAGCAACTTTGCATACTTTGTTTGGTTTTAAATTTATCTAGACTGCCACTTGAAAAGGGCTTAAGTTTTTAGTATCACGCAAACTCGTCTAGTTATGGTATTCAACACCTCGTTGAGTTGGCGTGAAATTCGTCATAATACCACGTACAGGTATACCTCGATAGTACGTACATCAACTTTCTCACTTCAAATCAAAATTTCATAACAACGACAGGTTATATCGGAAATTTAATACAACCAAAAGAACGGGCAATCTTCTGCTCTTTCTTATGGTTGTATTAGATTTCAGATACATTCAGTAGTTTTTATCCAATTTTGATTTGAAATGAGAAAGTTGATGTACGTACTATCGAGGTTTACCTGTATTGGGAATTTGCCTAGCTCAAGGATGTGAAAAACAAAACGCCAATTCAAAAAAGTGTACAAATATTAGAATGATTGCAAATATGAAAGCGGTGGAATGGTCGAATCAACAAAACAATATGTAAATTTCGAAAACATTGCAGTTTTTTCTATTGGTGTTGAATGAATGAAACGTGGTCCACAAGTATAAAAAATGGTCAAAAGACAAGATGAATCGGTAAAACATCTGGATCCTGCGATCACGAATTCGAATGCTCATAATGCCCACCATCTCATGCCTGCAGTCTAACCCGTTTGGAAAAAAATTTGAGAAAAACATACAAATATGAAATAATATCTTCCATTATGTTTCACCGTATTATTAAACAGCTCATAAAAAGGATGGATTTAATGGTTAAAATGCAACATCAGATATCATTAGATTTCTCACAAAATGCACTATGTCTTGCCTACGCCAATACAATTCAAAGGCAATACAAGAACGTTTCATAGATTTTTATTCATTACATTGCAATTTCTTACGCAAACAACCGGCAGTCTCAGAAACGCTGCTAGAAATAAATCTGTTAAGTTAATTCGAACAATTTGCCATCATGCACTAAATACAATTTTAACCTGCATATGATTATTATGATGTACTTTGTAATGCTGTCTAAAACGGAAACAGTCATCAGCGTGCAATGCTGGAATAATAATCAGCCATATTTTTTTGATTGGCAAATTTTGAATGGCAAAAATAAAACACTGAGTACTTCTTTCCTTCCGAACAAAGCAAGGGGAGTAAAAATCACGCAAGAAACCTGCCATTGTAGCGCATCACAGTCAGTCGACTCCATGTCTGGGAATTATTCAACTAGCTCGGCGGTCGTAATAAAGAGAGCAAAACTCAATTTGTACAATCTCATTATACCTACTCGAGAGTTCGGTGCTTGGCAGTGGCACTGTTGAGCAATTTGAACTTGTATTCGATGTATATAAGACCTGTACCGACGCATTAGTATATAAGCATAACCCCTCCAATCAATGCAACGTCGTGAAGCTAGGGTAGGTATACAAACGATGATTATGCGCATGATTCAACTTTGGAGGGGAATCATTGGACGATGTGTTGGTAGATTACATACAGACGCAATTGAACGTCGATGGTGAACTGTTTCAGAGGGGTTGTTACAAACAGGACAGGAAAAGTAGGTTCAGACGTCGTTGCCGCACTGAATCTAATTTGTGCCTAACTGAGCTGGAAATTGCTACCTAATAGAAGGCACTCGAGGTAATTTGATAATGATGAGTAATCTGTATTCCGATACACATACACCCGTACATTTAGCATACATAGATACATTTTGGTGTCGGAAATGGAATATGGCTGAAGCATCTCTTCCTACCTCCGAAGCTTTGTTTTACAAATTTTACGAATTGTGCTGTGAGTGTGGGTAGCTGAGAATGTTTAAGACTGAGGCGATGTGTTTAACATTAAAATTAGTTTCGACCTCTGACAAATTGTGTTACTGAGCCGACGGCATGTGAGCTTCTGAAAATGTAAAGATTTAAAAGATGATCTCTGATTTACTTAAAATAATGTTTTTACCTAAAGTATCCTAATAACTTGTGTTTTAGTGAAACTATGAAACAGTGTTTACCTTTAGGATATATGATATAATTCAATCAATTAGTTTTGTGTGCAGACTAATGAGGCCGCAAAGGCATCTTTTCATCTTTTAGGAATTTTACACTTCTGTTGTGAACGTTCTGCCGGTTCTTAGTGGTTCTGGCAGAGTAATTGATTTAGTGCTTTCAATGCCAACGCTAATGCTTGAATTGGATTATTGTGTGGCGTGTACCCTCAGTTTCTGTAGGGTTGTTAGTTTAGGTATTTTCCTCTATATCAAAGACAGAGCTAGTCACGTGAAAAAGTAGGTATTTCAGAGTGTATGATAGATACTGCAGTGGTGCATAGGAAAACGTGCCTTCATTAGAAACCGTTACCAGAAGGTGGTGGCATGGCGGCTGAAAATCAGTGATACGTGAAAGCCTTAAAACCGTTCAAATATATTTTCAGAAAATTAGATCATTTAGGTATTGCGTATGATTGATGGAAGCATTCCTATTGGGATGCTGCTTACAATGTTTTGACAAGCAAATCCCGATGTATCCAGATTAAGGCCTGATACATTGGGCTTAGAGCGAATTCCATCTTCAAGGGAACATCCATAAATTGTGTTACGCTTTTTAGGGGGCACTGTGGAAGGTTTCGAAAAGTGTGACGATCCTTAGAAAAAATGTTTGAAAATTATCTACCTACCTCTATCTAAAATAGTATGATATGTATGCAAAATACGTTACAAACTGAAGAAGGTGTGGAAGCAATATAATTAATTGGAGGACTAGTTTAACTACCTAACCAGCGGTAGAACAGGTGTACAGCTTAACTTTTAGAATATTATACATTTATAGTGCATTCAAGAATTCTTAACTAGAAAATGTTGAATATAAATCTGTTTCGATTTTTACTGGTTCAACTCATAAAACTATGAATGTATAAGCAAATAAACATTTAAAACTATTCGCTAAAAAAGCATAACATATCCGTAAAGACCCCTTTATCCTTCTTCTTTTATTTCTTCAGCTTTCTGAGGAACTATTATATAATTTTTACGTTTAAGATACATTTCCAGAAACATTAGGTCAGACCAATCGAGATAAATTCCTGCTCCATTTTATACAATTTCCATACCATACGACCAGAAATTTTCCACCCAAACAAATAACTAGAACCAAGTCTGAAATAAAAGCTGGGCACTTCCGGTATGGAATTGCATTGTAATTTTCCTATAATTCACTAGATTTTCAAAAGCCGGTTACTATAGTATGGGATACTTAACGATTGTGTGCGATACTAGGATGCAATACCTACTAACTTAGCAAAGGGAAATAACAAGCAAGTATCATATAAGTAACAAGTTCTGTTGTCCCAGATATCGTTTCAATTTCAATTACGAACGTTCCTATATGAATACGAAACTATGAATAATAACAGCATAATTTAACAAGAAATAATGACTAGAACTTAAAAGAAAAATCAGTATTTTCCATTTAATTCAAACTTGACAGCTACGCATATTTCGTCTACAATGTGCAGACTTCTTCAGTGTCTCGTACTTATATGTAAATCGACTTGTCAAGTAGAGTTATTAGTACGAGACACTGAAGAAGTCTGCACATTGTAGACGAAATACGCGTATCTGTCAAGATAAGCAAACGCAGTTTGAATTAAATGGAAAATACTAATTTTTCTTCTAATTTCTAGTTACAGGTATTCCATTTAACAGCTCAAACCCTCTAGGATTCAAGAAATAATGTTTTTTTTAACAAAAAAAAAACTATTTCAGATATCAGCATTAGACGTTTTGATTTTAAATTGATAACATAAGTTGAAATTATATCAAAAAATTTGCCTACATTACAGGATTTATTACCAAGATGATCGCAGTGATTTTAAATTATGCTTTTATTATGATACTCAGCGAGTATTGTTTTGTAATTCATTCTGTTATTTTGGCTGGTTATTCAGCCTCAGTAGCTCAGTAACATATTGAATGATGAAACAATGATAACCTGGTATTAGAATTTGTTATCTAATTGGTATAATCTTTTGCTCGGGTATACGTAGCATTCACATTCACACTTTGCTTTCTGTGTTTACATTATTACCGTCGGTGAGAATATGTTTCAATGGCAAAAGGTGGAGATTTTGTAAGTCCCAATGATTTAAATAATGTACGGGCCTCAGATAGCTCAATCGGTAGTGGAAAGGTTAACAAAATCGGCGGTAGTGAGCTCGATAACTAATTCGGTCGAGGAGATTTTGAAGTATGGAAATTTTTTCGATTTCCCTGGGAAGAGTATCATTGTGCTTACCATAAAATACACAAATACATGCATTGGTGTTAGCATAGAAAGCTTCAGATTAAAAAATGTGGAAGGACTGAGAGCAGATCAAATATCATTGAAAAAGAACATCAAAGCCAGTTAGATAAAGAAGACGCTCAGATCAAATACTAGAGAACAGAAAATCCTTAACATAAACATTGTTAATTCTATTCTATGTTATTTATTCGTCTCAATCAATTTATATTTTAGAAAAATTCCACCAATGACCACCAATGAAATGATATAGTTATTCCTAACTGTTACTTTACATCAAAATTATAGCTTCGTTGATTTCAGTCAGATTTATACGAATGGGGATGTTTTTTTTCGGCAAAATAGATGAGTCTACGATTAGTTTTAAAGTTGCCAAATTTATTTATATGTATTTCAATAAAAACGTTTTCTTGTTTCGTTCTTCTCTCATCTTTTTTCTAGGTTCATTTTGGCAATAGGTCATGTAAAATTTTGGTTAGATTCAATTTCCGGTACAAAGCTACTTTCATGAATTGAGCACATCGATGTAGAGCGTATTCTAGGAAATATGTTTAACACATTTTTTTTTAAGGTTTAGCTTAGTAAAAAGATAAAGATTTGCTCAATTTTCTTCTTCTTCTTTCTCTATCGTTCTTCGAAACTGCTTTTTTTAGTTAACTGAAAACAATCGATTCAATTTCTTTTATGATAAGGTTTTTTTTCGGAAACCGATCGAGCCACACCAGTGAGAAAAATGCGTTCAGAATCACTTTGGTACAATTTGTGGTGTAAATTTCTTTCAAAAACATGACAAAATCTCAATTTTACAAATTAAAATTAACTATTATGGAGAAAGAAAATGTCTTTTTCATCAAAAGGCTCGAACTACTCTCATTTCAAATCAAGTCCAGACACTGATCCCAAAATTTTAAACCATTTTGTTGCGAACTTGAACTGCATTGCCATTTGAAGATTTTAAAAGGGTACCTACGAGAAAACCCAAAATTTTCGTACTCATCTTACTTGTGTACAAAAATGCTATTTGTGCTAACGAGAAATTTACTTTGATTGTACATCGGCATAATGAGATAATAATTAATTAGCAAAAGGATGTTCTCTCACGCAGTTAAATAAACTTTAGGATTTCTTAACGCAGAACTCATGAACAGCAGCTGTGAACTTTATAGCTTGATTTATGAATGTTAATGCTGGTCTTGCACGAGGTTGTTTTTGTTCTATGCTTTTAGCCTTCCTTGATGCTAAGCTTTACTAGACGAGTGGTCCTGTAACCTCAACGTTTTAAGTTCGAAGCCAACTGCACTATGGTCCAAAATGAAAGAAAGTTGATCATTTTCCTTTTCATTTTAGCCATATACTGTCTTCAGATAAATTGTTTGAACGTTTACACCCATTTGAAGATATGAAAATTTCGTTATAGTTTACTATGATAATATAAAGAATCTATCTCTCTTTCAAAACTCTCTTGAGAACATAAACACCTAGTAATTAAATATAAAAAACTGTTTGTATGGAGATACCATGAAGAATGCTCCAAAACTTCTAGGCATAGTAATTTTATTTTATGAGAAAAGCTTTTTTTATAAATTTGCTACAAAGTTGTGTAAATCACATTATCTGTATATCTTACTAGTCTATGTCCAGAAGTTTAGGAAGGTTTTTTATGGTATCTCGAAATAAAAAATGTTTTATACTTAATTACTTTGAGTTTAAGGTTTCATGCAATGCTATAAACAATAACCATAGCACCCAAAGCACCGCAAGCAGCACACAATGGTAAAACATGGTTGCAGCAACTTGATTGCGACTTAATTGAGTTACAAAGCAGTCAATTCAACTCTTTGGTAACAAGTGTGCTACTAGAGACACGACCATAAGGTTATTCGTTGCTAAGTTGCTAAGAAGCAGTCACAAGATTGTACTCATTTGGCTTACAATAAAGTTAACTTTACTGCTTTGCAACAAGTTGCTTGGTTAATGTTATGTCATTGTTGATTTATTTCCACCTATAATGAAAAATGTGGCAAGAAGAATAAAAAATCAACTCTCTCTTTGAAACTTAGCTCAAGTAAAATTATGTTGCAAAAGATTTATGTGTCTCCTTTGTGCTTATTTGAGTTCGAAAATTTAATGTTTTATAACATTTTTGTTGTATCTAAGATTGTAGTTAGATCAACATGTATGTTTGGTTTTTTTTTCTGTATTTGTGTGTTTTTTTTTCATTCAAAAATGTTCAATTAAAAAGCAAACCAAAAGTTGTATAGTTATAAGTTTATTGACAAAGTAGAATATAAAATAAATGTGTTATGTAAACCATACTTTAAATTCTCACCCATCTTCCTATCGGTTAAATTGTTATTCCTATTAACCTCGAGACGGCCGCGAGTAATCGGCTCTATCCCCCTAACTTTAGTTCTAAGATTCCTGATGTATACAAATAAAAAAAAACTTAGCTCTGTTAAGTTGATTCGATTGTTCTGCGTATAATAAGTAAGTCGTGAATGTAATTATAATTTAAGCCTAGTATGCGGATGACAAGTAAAGACTTGAAGTAGTTTTTGCCATTTCTACCGACGTTATATTGACAACTGCTCCAATATGGGTAAAATGTCAGTTTACCTTGCGGAATAATCGAACGGAATATTATTCCACAAGGAAAAGTGACAGCCCCATTTAGATTACATGAGCAGGCGTTACTAACGTTACGAAGTTTGCCCTTCTTTTCAGCTGCATACAAAGTAAGTAATTCTGACAGTAAACACATTTCTTGATCATTGCTTGTCCTATCCTAATGAACATTACTTTTGAGCTGCATACTAACCTTTAACTAGAAAATGAGAAGGAGGATTAGTAATCTCCATCTAATTCCAATTACATTTATTGCTTATCTTGACATATACGCGTATTTCGTCTACAATGTGCAGACTTCTTCAGTGTCGTGTACTTATTCTCAACGACGTGTACTAATACTCGACACTGAAGGAGTCTGCTCATTGTAGACGAAATACGCATATTGGTTAAGATAAGCAATTAATGTAGTTGGAATTAAATGAAAACTGCTAATCACTCTTCTCATTTTCTAGTTACAGTTATTCCACTGAGAAGCTCACACTCACCAGTACTCAATAATAAGTTTTCAAAATAAACAGTACATTTCAAGGATCTTTTACTATGACATTTTATCGATTTCCTTTCAACTTTTACGATAGGCTTAAATATACACTGAGAAAAAAAATGTGAGTATTTTTCAATGAATCGAAAATAAATCTTATTTCCTGTATTGCTATTCTCTCCAACGTACAATTTCTTAACATTTTTTTGGATTGTTTTAAATCAACAAGAAAACAAATAAAGGCTCTCGAAATCTGCAGGAGCCTTTTTCTGATATGCTTTGTTATTTTGACACAATATTTTAGGGTGTGCGTTACGTTTTTAGGGGTGAATCACTAAGCTTGGGACCGAGCTTGGAACCGGTGTGCTAGTACTTCCAGAGCCAGAAAAAATTTTCTTTTTTTTTCAGGACTATCCACCCGCTGCTATAACCGCTGCAAATTATTGGTCCAAATGACAAAAGTTCACCCACAGGCAAAATGAAAATAATCTATTCTTCCTAACTTCTATGATACCATAAAAGCACAAACAATTTCATTATTTAACTCATATGGAAGCAATTGGCACGGGCGGTTCACGCTTTCTTCCTTCCCTTGATTCGAAGTAGTAGAGCGATTTCAGACACTCTTTCTGCAATCACTCTATTCCTTAGAGTCCTTTCTGCGGCACATGCTACGCAGTTGGCGTGGCCGATAACATGAAAAATGAATTCAAGAAGTCGTCATTTTTCCGGATGCTTTCAAGAATTGGCTGCGTTAGTGTGAGATTAAATTAAATAAGATGATAGCTGGGTCACTCATGATTCCACAAATTGTTTTTAAATACTACAGTAAGGGAAATGTCAAAATTGAATGTTTTATTTTTAATGGCTAACCACGTTGTCAAACTAATACTTTTTGAACATTTTTTTTACCGGCGCCGGTGTATGGCCTGCCGTACAATGTATTTTGAGTGATATCAGTAACTTTTTGGTTTAAAATCTTCAGTGATAACGGTTACAACTCTTAGGGTGAAATAAAATAAAGTGTGATACAGAACAAAACCCATACTTTACTTTGAATTAAAAATTACCTATAACAAAATTAAATTTTCTATGGCAAGTTACTTTAAAGTTTATTTTCCTTACTAAAAATTTGCTTAATAACGCTTGCATAAAATAAATGGACAAAAATTGCCGAGTTTCCATGGGTTTACCTTCACCGGCACTGACAAAACTAACCATGCAGCATCAATCATAGTAACCAATGAGTTGGCATACAAAATTTGACAGCTCTATCTGTCGAACTCTAGCCGTGATGGCAAAAACACTGAAGCAAATCCGTTCAGAACTGTGCGAGTTCAAAGAACGTCATCCCGCTGCGCCGAAAACGGACATCGTGCGGCACTTTGTGGACGCCGGAGACGTCCGTTCCGGCATCCACAACATCTTGGCACTATTAGACACCAATCAGAGCATCGAAAGAAAGCCCGGTACCGGACGGCCGACGACCCTGAGCGACAAGAAGCTCCAAAATATTTTGAAGAGGAAGACCGAGGGAAAAGTAGCTACATCACTGCGTGCGCTTGGCTGGGAGGTTGTTTCACCCGGCCAAACAGTGAAAAAGTACCTTGCAAAGATGAACATACATGTCAGGAAGCGGAATTCGCGTCCATTGGTTTCGGAGCTGCAGGCAATGACGCAGCGGCAGCGGCTGAACAAGATGCTCAACTCGATTTTCCCGGTGAATCGCAACATGGCGGTGGTGATGGACGACGAGACCTATCTCACCCTGGATGGCAATGACTGGCAGGGCTGTTCTTATTTCACTCCCCCACGAAGGAAGTGAGCTCCGAGATGAAGTCCATTTCACACACCAATTTCCCCAAGAAGATGCTGCTGTGGTTGACAATCAGCGAGAAAGGGATGTCAAAGCCGCTCTTCTTTCGCTCCAGACTGGCCGTGAACGGGGAAATCTAGAGTACGAAATGCCTGCCGGAAGTTGTGTCGTTCATCAAGAAATACCATAAAGGCGAAGACGCGTTGTTTTGGCCGGTTTTGGCGTCGGCCCACAACTCGAAGCGATCGTTGGAGGAGATGGAGCGGCTGAATATCGATGTGGTACCAAAATTGGCGAACCCGCCAACGTCCCCCAGCGTCAGATCTACTCCAACAATTTTGTTGCAAAAACTGAGGAGGAATTGATAAATAAAACGAAAAAAGAACTCAAAAACATGCCTACACGCACGTTTTCGTCCACCATGGCGAATGTTCCGGTTAACTGCCGGAAGGCCGCTCACAAGGGCGTAGATTTTTTTTTGCAAGTTAGCATAAATAATTAGCTTAATGGAAAATTTATCATCAGCAATTATCTGTCTTAGCTTTTTTTTATCACCATCGAAAAAAGTCCATTTTTTTAATGCAAACGTTTTGAACTTTCATTTTATCAAGATATAAATTAATTGACGTTTCTTTACTAAACAAACTTACCAGGTAAACAAGAACTCCCACCTGAACTAAATGTAGACTTGAGATGTGGAAAACCTGTAAAGAGAAATAAAACAGATCAGATTTGATTTTGAAATATGTGATTCGGTTTACAGTTTTATTATGCTTCATAAAAATGGGTCAACACAATAATAATCAATCTTTCATTTAGCTTTGCTTTTAACCACTATGCAAATAAAAGAAAAGAATAATTTAGATGATAATGGGGTAAGCCACTGGTGTAAAAAGGCGATGGTAAGATTCAATTCTCCGCATACCTAGCGTTTGTAAATATTTTTACATAAACCGCCATTCACATTTACAAAACCCCCAAAGACCACCAAGAAACAACTCATGGTTACGTCATCTGTATGAACTAGTATACAAAAATAGGTGAATTCCTGTATTATTTAATTATTACAATCAACTAATACGAATTTATGTGCATTGTCGACCTGTCACTGCTGCGCTCAATGATGAAGTGATTATTTTGGGACACATCAACCTAGCGGACATTGCATGGACTCCAACTCACAAGTTCCTCTGTCCTGACCATGAGTGTTCTTGTTTTCATGCAGAGGAAATTCAGCATCTGAACAGCTACAGGCAATTCTATCCGTCGCGGTGTATGAAAACAATCGTTCTCTAGATCTCTGCTCTGTGAATGGCTGAAATATCGCTCCTGTCATCTCAACGGCACCCGTGCATCTAGTTGAGGATACTTCTCACCATCTCACTCTAATAGTTCCTGTCGAGGACTTTAAAGCAATGTCCATTTAGAATCCGGAATAATAAAATCATCTGTATCTCGGTAACGGATAGACATACAAATAATTTTAATGCATCAAAACAAAGGCAATCTACTGTACTTTAAGGAAAACATATCTGAATAAATCATTTCTCTTCGCACTTTCTTCTTTATTCCTCCCATCAAACGCTGCACACCTCCAGAGTTAATTTTCTTGGCACATTTGTTCCACATTTTGGTCATCTGAGTCGCGTCCTGTTTTTTCACTTTTCTTAAGCTTCCGCTTCGTTACTGCCCAAAATCTCTCGATGGGCTGGAACTGCGGGCAGTTGGAGGGATTTATGTTTTTATCGATGAATTCTACGTTATTATCGCGGTACCACTGGATGACTTCCCGGCTGTAGTGGCAACTCGCCAAATCTGGCCAACACTTCACGGGACCTTTATGGGCTTTAATGAAAGGTAGTACGCGGTTTTTGAGGCATTCTTCCTTGTACAGCTTCGAGCCCATCGTCTTATGCGTCACAAAAACTTTGCTCTTTGCTCCGCAGTCGCATATCCCTTGCCAAATCATTAGTTTTTTTTGGTAAATTTGTCCATAAAAGCAAACTTAAACTTCGCAGGAACATCTCCTCGTGCGGTCGCCATGTAGAAGCTGTCCGAAATCCATTTTGACGTAAGTTTCATCGTCGATGAGCAGGCATCCTTGGTACTTCGTCAAAACCTGCTGGTACAATTTCTGAGCTCGAGTTTTGGTACCGAAACTTTGCTTCAACGTTCTGTTTGGTTACTTGCTGGCTTGATAAAAACGATATCCTGCTCGCAAACGAACCTTCGAACGGCATTACGCCGAAACGTCGGAAAATAGAAAATTGTATGTTTTCATTATTATAAAGACTGAAAGCTAAAGAAATCATCTTAACACCACAAAATCGCAGTCGATAATCAGTTACGGTACTGCGAGCAGCAGCGTATTTTTGTGCGATTTCATTATCTGATAGTCCAGGGTTTGCTCTGACGGTTCTCAACACCTCCTGGTTCAGCTTGCGGTAATATGTTCCACTACGACGCTTACCTTGAGGCACTCGATCCACACTCTTTCAGTCCTTGAGACCTTTGAGCACATCATACACGGTTGATTTGGCGATTTTCAACGTTTTTGCTATTATCAACGTAGGTGTGCAGAATTTTTTCTCTCCTCTCGGCTTCCATCTGGAATAAATTTTTGGCTCACGAAGCACCGTGAAATTTATATCACAGAAAGTGGGCGCCTAGGTCAACAAACCGCTGTAAAATAAATTTTGCGGCGGTCACTTTCCGTGCCGCTGGCTTTAATGGCAAAACCGCTAGCACTAAACAGGGAATTTGCGATCTGTAAAATTTGCTAGTGCGTGCCACCAGTAATGTTCCCTTGGCAAATCCAACACTCAGCTTAGTTGATGTGGATTATGAAACAATCGCAAACGCTGCATCACTTCTTAAAACATTGTTTAAACCCGGACCTGATGGTGTTCCGTCGTTGTTTTTAAAAAGAATTCGACAAATCTTCTAATTCTACTATATCAGATATTCCAGCTATCCCTTTTGAGTGGTATATTTCCTTCTGATTGGAATACGGCAGACATGTTTCAATTATTTAAAAATTATTTGTGTCTAACGTCGTACATCACTGATAGTATGATTACTCGACGCAAAATGGACGTGATCTACATTGATTTAACGGCAGCTTTGCAAACTAAACCACGATATTGCGATGGACTAGGAGTTGGCGGTTATCTATTAAGATGGTTTTCTTCGTATCTTACAGGGTGCCAAATGATAGTTGCATTAGGCGACTTTCGATCAATAAGTTTCTACACCACGTCCGAGATACCACAGGGTAGCCATCTGGGACCGTTGATATTCATTCTTTATTTCAACGACGTACATCATGTTATCGGAGGACCACAAGAGTCATTTGCCGGCGATCTGGAAAATTTTCTGCGTATCTGCTCAGTCGTAAACTCCTCCAGGAACCGATTGAAGCCTTTACTAATTAGTGTACTCAAAATCGGTTGATGGTTAACCCGGCAAACTGCACAGTCAGATCCTTTTCACGGCAAATACAACCAATTTTTATCAACAACAATCTTCCTGGCATGACCATCTAACGAATACAGTGCGTTATTGTCCTAGGTGGTCAGCTAGATTCTAAATTGGCGTACTCGCAATATATTTCATTTGTTGTAGATAAAGCTTCAAGAAGTCTTGGTTTTGTGTTCAAGGGGTCTAAAATCACGCGATTGTTGTCTCGTGTGTTCTGTACTGGAGTTGAATCTATTGAACGCCGTTTTCTTCGGTTTGCACTTCGTAGACTACCTTGGAGAGTTCCATCTCGTCTTCCTAGCTACGCAAGTAGCTGCCAGATAGTAAACATGGAAGCTCTGTGAGTTCGTAGAGATGTTTTTAGAGCCTTAACTGTCGTATATCGACTCCGAAACCATCGTGCAACAAGTCGCAATCAATGTCCACCAAGACCAATGCACAACAATTTAATGTTGAGGCTTCCTTTTTGCCACACCTGCTATAGGTAGAATAGTGCTATCCACGGGTTGCAACGAATCTTCAATAGCATGTCGTCATTTTTCAACTTCCACCTGACGTGGAATGCACTTCGTAGTTAAGATAAGTGTAAGTTTTTTTTTATCTTGACTTGACTAAAAATATTGTTTAATCGTTCTTCAGTGTAAAGTTTTTTTTTATATCATTAGGACCTGAACTTGGTGTGTTGAACTTCAAATATGTGAATAAATAAATAAATAAATAAACAAAATAAATAAATAAATAAATATATAATCACAATTTTCCATTTCAAAATCTCTACAACCACATTTTTACTGTGGTTTAACTGAAGGTTTCTAGATTACTTTTTTTTTTTTCTTTTTACGTATACACAGCACAAAGTTGGCTTATTAAATAAACATTTGATTAACCGCGTGAAAGAAAATGCCCTCTTGAAATAATTATCCCTAGATCTTTTGGATAACATTATGCTTGAAGCGCTTGAAAGAAGCATGGAATTACTCAACAAAGCGGCCCAATCATCACAAGTTCTAGCCGGCCTAAAACTTGTCTTTGTTTGTACGTCGTCAGGTATGAGTGAAATCACACCAAGCAACTGCCATGACTACCTTGGGATCCATTTATCGAACAAAAAGTTGCCAGTAAGTGTGTCTTTGCACATAACAAGCTTACTTGAAATTATACACCGCACCGTAATGATAGATATGATTTATGACTGACACTCAATCTCGATTTCATATTCCTGAGGTAAAACCCACACCGTTTCACAATGGTACCCGGCAAGACTTGCCAGCAGCCAAACGAAACACTTCCAAGACGTTTTTGTTGCTTTATGAATAGTTCATGAAACTTGTAAGCAACATGAGGAAGGTAAGGAAAAGGAGAGTATAAGTAATCATTTTAAAGCGATATTGATAGAATAATTGATTAATTATATGCTAATGCTACCACCACACCGCTGCCGTTGCCGTACACGGTGAGGGTCTTTGATGGGTAGTTCATGACTGGAAGCAACTTTGGTGTTGGCTGCTTTAGCGGTCATAATTTTCTATGGAAAATACGCCTACATTCCGCATTTTTAACCTCTTGATTCATTATTTCTCCATCGAATGCTTCTTTTTCTATCTCTTTCTGCCCAAGTATTAGCTCGAAATATAACACAGCAATCCAACGTTCCATGTGCATAAAGCAGTCTGAATGATGAGAGGTATGATTGAGAAACTAAATAGAACGACCGGTTCGTCGGCAGTAGCCAACTAGTACCGAACATGACGGTATTTATTTTGAACATCGGTTGGACATGATCATTACTGCGTTTGAAAGTAATAAACGAGATGAAAAACGTTTCTGAAACTTGACTTCGAAACATCTACGGTTTGGATTGGGTATTTGTGGCGGTTAACTTGGCTACCAATTACAGGACGGTTGCGGGTTATTATTACACGATTTAGTCGCGATGGATACAATGATGGCTTAGACCTCCGAATTCCTTGAGTAACCAAACTTTTTCAATGTCACTTTTTGTAGGCTGGATAATGCTGAAACCTGAAATTATTAATATTAAATTCTATTTCATGTCAGTTTAACTTGATAAGCCAAACTTCATCTCATTTAGAAACTAATGGTTCCACACAGCTCTAGGCCAAGAACTGAAAATTGGCTTTATTTTTAAGAAATATTAGCTATTAGATGACAAGTATTCCTATGAATAACATCATTCTAAAAATGCTCCTCGAAACGAGAAGTAAACAACAATCAACGGATATGATTTACAACCCCTTGGAGAAAAGCCGGTGTTTCGCATCGATACTATAGCTATTGGACATTCCATCAATCCTTGAGTGCGTTGGTCACGTATACAAACATAAACACAGCCTACAAATGCCATACTATTTTTTGCAATGATATAAAATGTTCGTAGCTTTGAATAAACATAAATTTTCTAGCACCGGGTCTAACGAGTTGATTGAAGGTAAGCTCCGTTATTATAGTGATTTGAACCCTTAAACCCCTCTTGAAACGCAAGAAACCGATGACAGCAAACTGAACATATAAAGATTTATGTTACTCAATCGTTTCTGATACGCATGTAACCAACAATATGGAAAGTGCTTCCAGAGGAAAATGGAAACCGCTCTTCTGTAGTTGTGCTCGCGACGAGTTTTCTCTTGCGCTTTTGGTCCTTTCCTATGGGTAAGAATGGAAGGCTCAAGGAAATCCCGTCTTCTTAGACAGAGTGGGCTTCTGTGCAGAAAAAAATAGTTTAAATGAATATTTTGTTAAAAAATTGTATTGCTGAGAGTTCTTATTGTCAGATTAGAAAATTAATGAAATAAATAATATGTTTCATACAGCTAACCTAAAGAATGTAAACAAATGTGAATTTGATAAAATGTTAAGTAAAAGGTGAATTCGTCAGGAAATTACTGATTTCGGTATACAAAATAAATGCCAGTGAGGCATATTTTGATAATCCTCAGTCAAAATAGAAACCATAGATATAAAAAAACTTGAATTTTAAACTCACAATAGAATTTATTGTATGTAAAATGAATAATATTTTCCATTGTGATAATCTAACAATAGAAAATACAGTTTTGGCAACAGATTCTAAAGTAAACGAAGGTTTGAACCATAGAATAAATTTCTCAACACATAAAACAACACTTCCGAACAAATTTGCGCTGTTTACAATCAATAGTATCAGTGTTTGAAAAATCATAAAAAACGGGAAAATTATCCATACGATACATCAATATTATTCATATTCAATACAAAATTTAGCAATACAATTGCAAAAATAAACCGTTATATATCTGGGCAATGATCGATCAAATAGTACGGATCATCCGTCAGCTAATTGCTTTTGGTTCATAAAAGGTTCAGAAACATTCCCTACACTTGTACAATTGATCCACAGAATACTACCTTTGTGAACTAAAATATAAGCATAAAGTATTAAAAATGCTCCATAAATAAATTACCAATGATTCTAAAAGATTTGAATAAAAAACCATAATCTTTTAAAAATGCACCATAGCTAAGCAGCTTTGTTTACTTAAAATTTTAGGTAGGGTATGTGTCCCTTGACTCAGCCTAGTATGAAACAATCGATTACATTTTTTATCATAGCTCATGAAGTTTTTCAGCTGTAAGCAAAATTTAACTAGCTACACAATTGTTAAGATATGTTTAATAAGTCATCTGGTAGTATGTACCACGAAAAGTTACACAACTCATTTTATAAAGTCAGAAACTTTCGAAGGATATGGATGTAATGTCGGTCTGTAGGCATCAAATTGGGTCTATTCATGGATGCAAGCTCGTCCCATTCGATAGATTTGTTATTGAATGTTGGCTATTTACGCTTTTTGTCGATTTTTTGTTCCAAGGCGTTCCCAGCTGTATTCGTTCTACCCAACAAACAATTTAACTAACAATCAAACTATACTTAAACTGCTAAGAAACACTTAAGCGATTTTACCATATGATTTAGCGGTCATTCGGCAATCAAAACATTTTAATTCGCTCTACACATATTTTGTTCCTTTAGTTTGTGTTAAGATGAGCCATATGAAAAATATTCAACATTTCAACATATTCAGACATTTGTATTGAAAATTTTACCAATAATAACATTTTCACTACGTTTTCCATAAGACAGGCCATAATTGAGAACCTAGAAAAAAAAAAGTCCCTAACATTGGGTCTATGGTTTTCATGTTAAATAATTGTTATGTTACTTATGTGACCTGTTAGCTTATAACGTGTGACTATTTTCTGTGCATCTTGGCTGCATTATTCGGTTTATAGGCTCATTTTCGGCAAATTTAGATCATTCGAAGAGCGTGTAGATAATCTGTTCAGCTTAACCAGAAAAATTATGGTACGTGAAAAGTTAAGCATATCGAAAATTACGCGAAAGTGAAGAATTATAAACTCATTAATTATGTCTCAATTGCTTTGAAATAGATCGATCATCCTGATAACAACATGAATTTGTTGATCATCGTCAAAATAATGACATATTCGGTACATAGGCCGAATCAAGGAGCTAGGCTAACATTACATCCCGTTACCCTATGATCGTTCAATTATGCCGGATTTTTTTCCAATTTTGTACTTTTTGTAATTCCGATCATAGATAAATCGATCGTTAACTGCTCTACTACTCAAATTTATTGACATGTTCGAAGTGACTATCTGGCTTAAATATTGCTGTAAAAGAAGGATCGCGTTGCTATAAGAAAATTTCGCTTGTTTCAGAAAGCTTACCTACGTTTGCGATCTGACGTTCCTGTAGTATCGCCTCTGCGAAACATGTTTCCCATGAAAATTTGAGTAGACGCTATGCTAACACTTCGAATATTGAAAATCTAGCTGCTTGCTGACGCCTTAGATCTTCAATCCCCAAAACTGTTCCGCAAAACTATTTTATCCCAATGCGATCCATCTTTGGCAACAAATCTAGGTAAACCTAAATACTCAAAGGAACTGGCCTCAGACTGATGTAAATTTCGATTTTTTGTTTCCCTAAACTTGAACGAAGGTCCTTATGAGCCTTTCAAAAATTGAGCCCAATTAATTTGAAACTGACTGTGCACAACCAACCAATTTGTAAAGAAATTAGAATAGTAAACATCACATTTGTATTTGCAACGCTTTGAAAAATCGCCTAATCAATCTTTCTTCAAAGCATTCAACCATACAAATAGATAATTTCTTAGCAACAACTTTGCAAAAAATTACTTTTCGAATACAAGTTGAACAATCAAGTTATCATACAAGTCGCTAGTGTCTTATACCTTAACTCAATCAACTGTTCAGGAGGCAACATTGGTATTTCTAGCTTTAGTAGAAATCTTGGCAAAATTGTAGCTGAGAAAATTTTATATAAGAATAACTGTTGAATTTTTGTCAGAGCGATTAAAGATATGGCTATTTGAATTCGTTTAAGCATGCACAGATAAAAAAAATCATTGAATTTGCTGCGTTTTGCAATACACATAAAGGGAATTCTAGATTTGGCAGAGAATAACGGGATATTTCATTGAAATTTAAGCCAGATAACGCCTGAATCTGGCCTGTTGTATGAAAGATTGCAAACATTGTTGTATGGCACATGGAATATTGCAAACAATTCCGTTGTTTTGTCTTCCTTTCTAGAATTAAACGAGGGGATATCTACTATTTTTAGTAAACGAGGGGATATCTTACGCACTTTTTAAAACTTAGTATTTTTTTCTGTGTAGAGAAGCGAACATTTCAAATTTGCATCAGTCTAATGGGTATGTCACTAAATCTGAATAGTGGAGCAGTTACGGATCAGTTTTTCAATCTTCATGAACCAAAAAAAAGTGTCTAAACTCAAAAATGCAGGCATAATTTAACTATCATACCTATACATTTAGGTGCACAAATTTGATTTGCTATGGATCATATTTCAAAGTTTACAGTTCATTATTCATTGTTTTATGGATCATTGACAATTTAATTACGGAACATTTTCAAAATCTTATGAATCATGTGGATATATTTATTGCAAACAGGTTGCATTCCGTTGATCAATATTGCAAGGTTCATGAACATCAAGGAACCATTTAAGGATCATTTGTAACATGTTGAAGGGTAATCCGTACAATTTTATAGATCATTCCGTTACCGTTGTATATATAACGGCAAATTTTTGACAATTTATTGCTAACTTTTTAATTATTATGGATTATGGATCAAATTGAGAAATTCGCAAATTGAAATTGAATGCGTTTTTATGGAACGGATCGTTTATTAAAATATGCAAAAGTATGTTTGCCGTTTGCCGATTGTTGAAATTTTTTATCATGTGGTTAAAATAGTAGGTAACTTACACTCAGCGAAATAAACTTTCGATATTTATAAGATTGCATTATGATTATTTGCTATTAGAAATCAGTATGAATTTCATAAATTTATCTTATGAAATATAATGATATCGCAAAAACAAAGATATGGAGCAACCTTGATTCGAACGTTGAGGTTATGGGTCCGATGACTTTCCCACTAGTATATATCAACACTTGTAATCAGGAAAGTTTAAAAGCGTACCAGAACAACATCGTGTGAGACAAAATCCATTCATAAGTCAGCCTCATGAAATTCAATAGCATCGTTCATAAGTTCCACCTTATGAAATTCTTAAGATAATTTGGTTGAGTTCATAGTTACAGTATGCTTAGGCCTGTACTCGGAAACATGCATTATTTTTATCCGTATGTAACGTTTTTGTCCGTGGGTAAAAATTGATGAAAATCTTTAACTAATTTGTAGTGAATTGTTTACATGTGCATCATAACAATCGGTTCAGTGGTTATTGAGATGTCATCGAAACAAGAAGAAAATCGCCAGAGAATTTTGCGCGCTGTCATGGAAAATCCGACTGCGACCATTAGATGGATCGGTGGTAAAATCGTTTAAAGAGTCCCAGACGACCGAGCGGTGGGCTGGAAGTAGAAGAAAATCGAAGACAGCTGACCCTGTGAAGGCCCGGAAGGTGTTGGATTATTTCAAATGTAATCCGAACCTTTCGATTCGCGACGCGGCTCTGAAGGCAAAGTGTTCCGCCTGGTTCGTTCAGCAAACCATGAAACGAGCTGAGCTGCGTGTATTCAAGGTCCGCAAGGCACCGAACTGGCGTGATCAACAAAACACGGCGGCCAAATCCCGCGCAAGGAAGCTGCATCGAAAGTGGTTAACGAAACCGATGTGTGTGGTTATGGATGATGAAACCTACATCAAGGCAGACGCAAAGCAGATACCGGGGCTGGAGTTCTACGTTGCCAAATCACGGTTTGATGTTCCGGAAGACATACGGAAGAAGGAAAATTTGTCCGAAATCCGGTAAATCGGATTACCGAACGTTCAACTGTTGAAAGTTCGTCAAAAAATTACCGGATACTGTAAAAATTCCTAAGTGTGTACACCAGGCCTGAACAATATGATCTTCTCTATATATCTGAGTTGATTGGGGACAACAATTTTTTTCCAAAACTTCCATTTTATAATACACCATCACTGAAATCAAGGTCCAAGATCACGTCCTACCAGGTCCAGGTCTGAAATTTTCCGTAATGAACGTTTCCTTTTGCGTCGGATTTCCTCCCCTACGATTTTGATGTTTCGCTGTGTCCGTATCGAATGTGGACAATCGGACCTTTTACTGTCCTCCGAAGAGGACGTTTTCTAATACCTTGTACCTTGGTTTTGTATATAAAGTTACGCTTAACAGATTTCAGACTTATGAAAATCGCACCAAGTCATTTAAAAATCATTTCACTACAATTTCTCTAAATTGCAAGCAAACAATAACTGATAGAAAATGAACATCACGCGCATGTGTCAACATACATGGGAGGTAAAATTACCACAATGACATCTACAAACAAAACGCAGAGCATGTCTTATACACACGCATGAAAAAATGTATTCGAATTTGTTGATCACGGTGTATTTTAAAAATCTTGAGGAAAGTTTCGTCTGTTTTAAGATGTATTTTTGCTTGGTTTGTCCTTTCTTAGTAATTGCAATTGGAACATACACTGATAATAAAACTATAATTCCATTGTGATATTAAAGAATGTAAATTGTATTTCATCCAAAGTATTGCTAGCAAAGACGGGTTTTTGCGTGTAATATTTAAGACAACTTGTAACAACGATGTAAGAATTTTATTGCCCGTATCATGTGTACAAATTATTGTATGTTTCACAATTCCGCTCATTTGTGGAAATCATACGTCTTCTCCAATTTTAGGATTTAAAGCTTTCACCTATTGCTTACTCTCAACTTAATGTTCTGAATGCACATCCACATCCTTTCGATGCCATTTTTGCATAAGTATGAATGTGTGGCAAGTACAATCATACCCAGGGAGTCGAAAAACTTTCCATAACGAAAAATTCTTTGACCAGACCGGGAATCGAACCCACCTCCAGCATGGTGTTGATTTGTAGCTCTGTGCTTTGTAGGAAGGATGGTAAGTTTGGCGGGGGTTGTTACAAGAGGCCAGTACACTGCTGCATGTCCACACTACCGAGATGGATAGTTGTGTTAGGGTGGTGGGTTTTAAAATCAGGGATTTACTGTGGTACATGATGCGATCAATGGAACAACAGTAGACTGCATTTTTATTTGACACTATTGGGGATACAAGGAGACAAAGTGACGAAGGAGGACGGGGACAAAAGGCAAGGAAGAGGACGGGACAGGGCATGAAATCCCCAGCTTATGTTCAGCAAACAAAACGAGTAACAATATTTTGTGTAAAAACTAGTAGACTTCTTCAGTGTCTCGTACTAATAACAGTCAAGTTATTAGTACCAGACACTGAAGAAGTCTGCACATTGTAGACGAAATACGCGTATCTGTCGAAGATAAGCAAAGGTAGTTGGAATTAAATGGAGATTACTAATTGTTCTTCTAATTTATAGTTAGTTTTGGTAAGTAACGGAGGAGCAGCTTTTATTTTTTAATCCTTGTTTATCGAGATATTTTTCTGTCCAAGTAACTCAGACACCTTTTTGAGCATTTTCGTAACTTTTACCGGGGTGAGATTCGAACTCGGAACTTTGGTGTGAAAATTATGGATGTTGACCACTTCTCTGGAGCCTGTTCACCATTGCTTAGTTCTCCTCTTTCATCATAATGAACCCAGGTTAAACAGCAACTTGTTTTAAGTCATTTGAATTTAGAAAAACATACGAACTTCAAATTTTAAGAACTGTGTCATTACCGACTGATCTGAAATAACGACTGTTCAAGAAAGTTTAAGCACACCTAATTTTAACGGTCACTTTGAATATCATGAAATATTTCAACATGTTTTGGCTGCGTCCTTTTGTTTGCACATTTCTGAATGACATAGCATCAGAAAAGTGCTCAGTTTTGGGTTACCTATCAAAATGCGCAGTCGTACTACGGAACAACGAAAAAGTATCGTGCACAAATGGTGCACTGTGAGCGGACTCCTTGAAAGATTTGTCCAAGGAAGAGGGTGTAAGCGTCGGAGCGGTATGATCTGCGATTCGAAAATATAGAGAACAGTGTACGTTTGAAGATGCGCCGAAGAGTTGGAAATCCGATCCTGTTAGTCCGGATATCGATAAAAAGATCAGGGATGCCTACACGCGAAAACCCGCGACTTCCGTTCGGGATGTTGCGAAAAATCTAGGGACCTCTTCGAGTAACGTCATGCGTGCCAAAGAAATACTTGGGCTAAAACATACTGGAAGCAGAAAAAAACCCAAAAGGCACCCAACACAGGCCACGTCCATGAAACCACGGGCCCGCAAACTCTACGATTCGTTATTGTATAGAAATTCTGGGTGTATAATAATGGACGATGAAACGTATGTGAAACTAGATTACAAAACGCTTCCTGGACCACAATTCTATACTGTAAGCGAAAACAAAGACATCCCCGAAACGGAGAAGGCAATTATTATTGAAAAATTCGGTAAGAAGGTTACGGTTTGGCAGGCAATATGCGAGTGTGGTAAAACATCTAGTCCGTACATCACGTTAAGGAATGTCTCCACAAGCAATTATTGCCGATGATCAGGCAGCACAAAGGCTAAGTAGTGTTTTGGCCTGATTTGGCCTCATGGCATTACGCAAAGGACACTTTAGAATGGTACAAAAGTCAAAATGTATGTTTCGTGCCGATAGACATGAAATCGCCAAACTGCCCGGAGGCACGGCCAATCGAGACTTTTTGGGCTTTAATCAAAGCAAAGCTTCGAACATTCATAGAACTAGCGGACGACATCCAAATTTTTTTTAAAAAATAGCCAAAAGTGGTTAAAATGGTGGGAAGTACCACTGTGCAGAAGCTAATGGGTCATGTTCGAGGAAAAGTTAGGAGTCTTGACTATGATTAAATATTTTGATTAAACGAGAGTGAAATATCATATAAAATAGAAATACAAATATGATATACAAATTTTTTGCCAAATAAAATGATTAAAACTAAAAAAAAACATGACTTTTTTGTTATTTTGAAAGTGTGCTCATATTTTTTGGAACAGTCTATAGGTCGCATAGAAAACATCAAATTGCGTACAAGTTGAACGGCGTCTCCTAAAAGTACAGTATTGTATTGGCTATTTCTGTCTGTACATGCATAAATAAAACACACGCATAAAAAAACCATACCGAACATGTACCACAACATGTGGGCCCTTCGTTTTCGATTAGGAAAAATAAAGATATTTAGAAAAACATTTTTGGTGCAAAAACACACCTTGAACTTTACTTCAGCCAACAGCAGTGGAAAAGTTGATCATATCAACTAGGAAAACCAGTGGGATGTAACATTTAAATACAGGTTTAACCTGTCAGGGATTCTTGCCATACATGTTTAAATATGCAAATAACACAACATGGACTCAACAAAGAAGCATGGCAAAATAAAAACTCATGCAGAAGGAGAGCAAAACACATGAAGCCTTTTGATAGGACAAATTCCACTTTATCGTTGAATGCCAAACAATCCAATCAATCCGATAGCCGCTTTGCCGTTAACTTTCTTCTTCAGTGTTTGTCAAGTATGCTTCCCCGATTCATGCAAGGAAGGAAAGAACACCACTTGCTGGCTGAGAAACTAATACGATTCGGACCTTTTAGGTTGATACGATTTGGTTTTATTGCCCATATAATTGAATAATAAGAAAGCGGAGGTGATATAATTACATTTCTCTTCTTGGTCTCACTCCTCCTCATGCTGTGAGCAAGGATATTATTGTTTGCGTGGTTTCGGATGTCAATTTTGCTGCCCTTATGCTATCTCGCATGAATGAAGAAGGTGGCTGTACATGAGAGGGGATCTTCCAAATACGGAAACGGTAAGGAAATGCTTGCTTGGATGAATGAATTTCCAAGAAGGTGACAGCAGATTTTGACAAATAGTTCACAAAAATAAATCTCGATCAATATTTCTTGTGAGCAATGAGCCACAACATTGTGCTTTATTGGTTGTAATTGAATACTGTATTTTTCAGAACTTAACGTCTGTTCATCATTATTTTTACTTCTTCTTCAGATACCTATTTCATGATTATGTTATGCTCAACAAAAAACAATATAACAAAGATTAAAAAATATTTCTACTCCAATACGTTAAAGGTCTGAGAGAGTTGAATTTTTATGGCAAAGAAAAGTAGCAGAAATCAGAATAGCACTGTACTAACTGTTCATACGCGTCAAATACATGTTTGCATTATACCAACTGGAATAGTCTTTTTCATAAAGCTCTAATTCAACCCCTCGTTTCTGATTGCTCGAAGCAGCCTAGCATCATAAAATACACGCCCTTTCTCGATCAACTTGGCTAAAATTGTATGCAATTCAAGTACTTTCTAGTTTCCATCATTTTCTCATTCAGTCAGAAAGGGTTCCGAGCAAAATCATTTCCTGTCTGAAACACCACCGAATTTAAAACAATGATCATTCAAAGAAAACTGAAAGTACCATTCTTGGAACATAGCTAAGCAGAATAGAGGAAACCGCGGTCGCGTTCCAGAGTTTCCTTGCCAAAAAAAGTATCATATAACGAAACGTCGATGAACTGCTGCCGTAGGAACAAAAAATGCTCACCGTCCTTTTTAATTCTTTCACACAAGACGCAAAAAAAATTTAGCCATCAAACTTGCCTACTTATATCGAACATGTCATCATCCACTTCCAAACCACCTAATGACATGTGATGCAGTTAATAGGATGTCAATGATTAGTGGAGGTTTTTTTTTCGCTTTTTCAGAATGCAATGATTGTCCTGTTTCAGAATTTTACTGGATTAAATTTACTTTTCATTCTCTCACAACCAGCGGAAGGAAGAAAAAATCTCTTGTATTTATTACAATTTTTTCATCTGTCTTGCTTCTGTTCGAGCATGCTTGAAAATAAAAACTACTGAAAAATGAGACATAAGTGTGAAAGGCCCGTACCACAAAACATCTGTAGGCGTTTTGTTTTCTGAAAATTGGTTTAAACCGACCGAGATTTTGTGATGAAATCATTTTTTTTTCTTTTCCTGTCGTTTTCTCTTCCTGGGAGAAAGCTCTGTTGATACGGGATGTCAAAGTGAACATCGGTCCCATCGTGATTGAGTGGATAATCTTCTGTGTTATATTGGCAAAGCTGGCTCTCAAAATATCACATTGTTTTCGAATGGGATTAGGATTGTAGTTCTTTGAAACAAATTTAGCTACCACTTAAGCCGGCTGAAAACGGCTATTCACACGTTCAATCTGCTGTCTGACAAATTATGGTTTATTTTTCTCAGTGAGTATCCAATGTATTGTGTGGCATTTTGTTTTGAAAATTGGTTGCTGGTATGGTAGTAGAATTCCAATTTTTTTAAGTCACCATGTTTTAATTTATTGCTACAAAGTGATGCTCTCTTAGCTATTTTTGAATAGTTCACCGAGAAATATATTTTGACAATATGTCGTCAAGATTGATCTATTTTTTTCTGGCGCATTTTTTATTATATCCTAGGTTTAGAGCGTTGAACACAAGTTTTTATTTTCATAGTCATTGCTATTATGATTGATTCGTATAATAAATTAAAACTCTAATTTGTGTATCGAGAGACGACGGCTAGTAATCGGTTCTTAAACTTTTTACTTTATTTTTAAGATTATGATATATATGGAACTTGGTTCTGTCACGTTGATTAGATTGAACCTGTAACAAATAAATGCACTTGTTTTAACATCTGAAATCTAACAGAAACTGTGTTTGCATAGACTTACGAGAAACCTTAGCAGGAAAACAATACGTTTGAATAGCTAATTCTGCCCAACTATCTGAAAATAGTTGAATTTCATATTGATTGACATTCCACCAAATAATACCAGAGAGTTATTATATACTTTGATATCGTATTAACTCAATTTGATATTGGCGTGATATTTTGAAACAACTTTTCGGTATTATTTTTTTGGGATTTTACCTCCTATGTTACGCTTACCTTTCTAAATATTTATTCTTGCTCGGGTAATGATTTCTCGTAATGTAAAAAACATTTTCATGTATCATTATTCCGAAAGTCTTTAAAATTTGGGTATAAGATTCGAAGGGCGAGTGCAGACTGAGCTCGCAATCAATTTGGCCAGAGAACTCGATGGAACTAAATCGATATTTTTAACCACCCTCATAGTTAGTCAGCTGTTTCTGTGCACATGGAGTTCATTTATCTGTTCAGTGAAGGTCAGTTCATCTTCACGTCTGCTCAACTTATCTACGCATAATTGAGTCGTTTTTGACTCAGTTTGGTCGAAAGTGTGGTCCATAAAATTTAATTTAATCTTCAAATCAAATTAACAACATTGATTTGACTACTCAGGTAACCAATAAGCATTAGCATATGCAACAAACCAACCCTAAATCTGCATTTCAGATGCAACAAGCATTATATTAGCATTATACCAGCATCTTGAATGCTATCTGTTGTAAAGCTGCATTTCAAATGCTATTTAAATGCATGTAGCCTGTAATAAGCATTTCGGATGCAAAATATCATTAATCAAGCATTATCATAGCATTGCAGTAAAGCAGCCGTATATTGGGCCAACAGTGGCATTTAAGTTAAATTTAAGGCGACTTAAATGCTTGATAGGCTGCCGTAAAGACGCTTTGGAACTGCTTATTGGTTACCTGGGTAACGATGATGGAATTAGCTCACACTGGTTTTTGTTGGTTGGAAATCGTACTCAGCAAAAAATGAAAATGGGTATCCATAAAAAAAAGACGCACATCAACCATGTAGAAAATACGGTGTGACTAACAATGCTGTTCTTATTCGCTGATCATACATGCTGTTTACAAAATAGACAGAATATAGTATATCGTTGTTACATAACCGATCATGTTTCTATGATTTCCATTTGTTAGTATTTTATGCGGTCTTAAATATTGTGGTTGTTTCTTAGTTATCGCGGATAAAGTGGTGCAGGACAGTTTGAATTTTGTCAATTCTACTATGCAAATGAGGGTTTGCCGAGGTGACCCATATCCTACAAAGAAAAGGTAAAAAAATCATTAATTTGATGATCTGATATAATATATGCTACTACTCATTGTAGCACGGAAACTAAGTCCGATAGCAATAGATTCTCCTCTCTGTTTGACATGATCTAGCTTTAATAACCATTTATTGTTCTAATCATGTCATTGTATGAGGGCCAAAAACAGGTGGGATGAAGGGATACTCAACATCACCTACGCATACACGGGGTTATAAAAACAACAACAACAAGATTGAACAATTTGTCATAAATGACGGCTATCCAACAAGGGGATGTCTAAATTAGTGGGGAGAAGAGCCCGCATTTTATCCACAAACTATTAACAACGGGGAGTTTATATTCTCACTCTCTCCATCCAATTCAGCTCAATCGGGTGCTCTTGTGGTCCATCTCATATTCCGATGATATATATTGCTATTTAAGCGAATAAAATATATGAATGTACAAAATATTTCAAAAGTAAAACCTTATAGCAAAAGTTGAAAAACAAATAACATCATTTCAATTCTCAATGACAACATTTCAATAAGCAAATAAATGATTTGTTTCTAAAAAGCAACATATCATTCTAAATGAAATATTTTCAAAGAAGTTCTTCATATCGTTCAAGTTACATTTCAAACATAGCGATTTGAGTGATTAAAGAGCCCGGTTTTATAATTGATTAAATATACGGAATAGCTATTCACAATAATACTTTACAAAGATATTTGAATTTATTCCTATACTGCTTATAAGCGCATTCAAGTCTTCTATGGAAATTGTTGTTGAAGTTCAGAAGTGCAATTTCCTTAAAAATGTTATGCTTAAAGGTGTCGAAACACAAACAGAACCATTTATGTTCATCATTTTGCTCCATGCTCTTCTGATGAATGTTTTTGGAATGCAGAGATGATCCCAAAGCGGGTAAAAAATATCAATAAAATGAGAATGAAAAACACTTCCTATTGTCAGATTGATAACATTATCCAGGCTACGCCAACCAGCGCCATCATGTTTCATTAGTCAGTCTTTTCAGATCATTTGACTAGGGGAGGCGTTAGATAGGAACATGTGTGTACCGGAGGTCAATCGAACTTTCCAACATTATCTATTCACCTTTTGAGGCGTTTACCGCATAAAAAATTTCATTCCATTTGTTCGACAACGGGGTGGGAGAAACTATTCGGACTTACTTAGTGAACTCGTCCAAATTGCACTTGCACTAGAAATCAATTTGTTTTTATTTAATAATATAGCACGTAGTGATGCAGCGAAAGGTTTATTATCAACTGACCCACTGCCCCAGTATTTACAACGATATCGAGGGACAGTGGTGAATATAACGACCGATCGTACATGATCGTTGTTATCGTTATCTATCCCTACCTATACCTATTGAGATAGCACGAGAGAGAGAACTTGGAACATATTCCACTGTTGCCGGTTTGTCGCTATTATCGTGAGCAAACATGCCGGCCGCCTTGAAATCGGTGGGATTTCAACACTGATAGCTATCCTAATACTTTTTATCTGCTCTGTGCTATTCTCTGCTCTCAACACTGCATTTGTAGTGAACTCTTCTAATACTACTTCAAGATTTTACTGTTTCGACTTCGTCCAAACTACAATAACACAATTTCACTGCCCTGCTTCGGTTGCTTCTTCTGCTGTACGGATGACCTTGACCTACTTATGGTGGCTAGACTTCGACTACGATGCATCTATTGTATTGACGGCTCGTCGATGGTGATGTTTACGTCAGTGACTACTTCACTTGGAGTTGAATCAGGTTTCGATTTCCTCGGCATAAACTGGAATCTGGACGTTCTAGGTGACGACAACTTTGAGCCCGGTTTGGACTGGATTTTCTTCTTCCTCGGCAAACGCCCTCGTTGGGCTGGATGATGGTATCGAACGCTGTAATCAGATGAGAGGGTGCTAATTAAGGTGAATTTATGAACTGAATAGCGACTTCCCTGGAGCGGAGGCCCCAGGCCTCCGCGGGTGCCTTTGGCACCGATGAATACGACACGTCTGTCGTTCGAAGATGAATGGAACAATTGTTACGGAAAACGGTGCTAGGATACGCCAATGCTGCGAGTGATGAACTAGGCCTTCCATATGGGTGATCAGTCCTTGGTTGACCAGTTGGATGCTCCCAGCGAGTCGAGCAACGGTACCGGTTGCCCGAGAAAGGTGAGTTTCCTTCGATGAAATGTTAGTAGCTTTCTAACGCCGTTGACTTCTGCTTAGCTATGTAAAATATCGAAATTGTTGTCGCTCGATGAAAAGGAAAACGATGGCATTGATTGATTAGCCGATTCTGAATTGCGTCGCGATACCATGCACCTCAACCGTGGAAAATCATGCTGAATACCATTCACCAGAGAAATTGACGAGATGAATTTCACAAACGAGCCAGTAGGACAACCGTGACGACGATGAACGTCCTGGGACCCAGGACGAGGGACAACTATGGGGGAGGAACATTCTTTAAGCTTTTTGCAATACTGAATAAAATAACTACTTAACTGGTAAGCGGAGGTCCTACTGTAGAAGACCTCCGCGGTGCCGAGGCACTGACGACAAACGAGAACTAGTTAGTTCTCAACGGTTGGGGACATCTCAAGATTGTCCCGGATTGGGAGGATAAAGATTTTCGAAATTCCTCGCTTGAACAGGCCGTCCTTGGTGCGGACGTTTACTACCCGAATATTGTTGTCTGAGCCGGTGAATACTTCCTCGATTCGCCCCAAACGCCATTTTTGAGGAGGGAGGTTGTCTTCTTTAACCACGACCATGGTTCCGATCTGGATGTTGTCCCGTTGTTGAGTCCATTTGGTTCTGTTGTGCAAATCCGAAAGGTATGACGTCTTCCACTTCTTCCAGATTTCTTGCACGTAATCCTGCGTCTGCTGCCAGGTGGATAAGCGGCTCTTTGGTATCTCCGATAGGTTCGGTTCTGGTACAGCTGTCAACGGTCTTCCGATCAAAAAATGTCCGGCAGTGAGTGCCTCAAAGTCCGACGGATCGTTACTCAGAGGCGTCAGCGGGCGAGAGTTCAAAATTGCTGATATTTGATGTACTACGGTATTCATTTCGTCGTAGAAAAGCTGCCGATAACCAATTGTTTTGCGGAAGTGAGCCTTGAACGATTTTACCGCCGCCTCCCACAGTCCTTCGAAATTTGGAGAACGAGCAGGAATACACTTGAATTCCGTTCCACCTTCTTCGGCAACGTTGATGATTTCAACCTGGGCTTGCTGATTCATCAGCTGCTCACGTAACTCGCGAAGTTCCTTATTTGCTCCCACAAAATTGGTCGCGTTATCACACATAACAACCTTCGGTACTCCACGAATCCCAGCAAATCTACGAAAGGCCGCCAAGAAGGCCTGGGTGGTCAGATCTGCCACCAACTCCATGTGCACAGCTTTGGTCGCTAGACAGACAAAGATGGCTACAAAACACTTGATTGGTGTGCTTTTTCGTCCCGGATAACGTACGAGGAATGGTCCACAGAAATCAACGCCCACGTTTAGGAACGCTGATGCGGGGTAACTCGAATTGACGGAAGATCAGCCATAAGCTGTTCATGTACCTTGGGCTTGTATCTAAAACACTGCACACATTCATGTATGACCTTGCGAGCTAAACTACGAACATTGGTTGGCCAAAATCGTCCTCTGATTGATGCGATCAACAACTGCTGGCCAGCGTGAAAATGTTTCCGGTGGTAGTCCATCATGATGAGGGTTGTCAATGGATGCTGATGATGTAAAATTATGGGATGCTTTCGGTTTTCAGGAACAGCAGAATTAGCCAGCCGGCCGCCGACGCACAGTACACCATCGACCAGAATAGGATTCAGACGACCAATTTTTGATGTTGACTTTACCTGCTTGTTTTTCCTCAACTCTGACAAGTCCTCCGGGAAACTGTCTTGCTGGGCTAGGCGAACCAGGAAAAATAGTGTGTCTTCACGTTCTTCGTACGATGGTATTCCGCACTTTCTACAGTTTCGATTCTGCGGCCTGATATTGTGAACGAAACGGCGTACCATAGAAATAACTCGCACTAACCTTGGCAACGATGAAAACTGTTGGAAAATCTGTTTGGGTGGACAGTTTTGAGTGACGAGAGATACTGTAGTTCGTTCTTCCAATACAGTGGGATCAAGTTCAGGATGAGAAGAGGTAACTTTAGGCCACAGCAATCGATCTTCTCGTAACCACAACGGACCTTCAAACCAAATGGATTGATATTGGAGCTGAGCAGGAGTCATTCCACGAGAAATTATGTCTGCTGGATTCTGTGCTCCAGCTACATGGTTCCATGGACAATTTTTGGTGAGATGTTGAATCTCCGAGACTCTGTTTGCAACGAAATTCTGCCATCGAGATGGAAGCGATGAAAGCCAGTACTTTGTGATCATGGAGTCGGTCCAAAAGAAAGCTGGGATGGAAACTTCGATACTGCCACAGAGTTTTTCATATAGATGAGACATCAGTAGGGCGGATGAAAGCTCTAGTCGAGGAATAGACTGTTTCTTCCGCTTTCGAGTAAGGTCTTCAAGGGGAGCTACTCTGGATTTGGCTGTTATCAAACGCACGGTAACAGAACCATCACTGTGCTCTGCTCGAAGGTAGAGACATGCCCCGTAAGCCTTCTCAGACGCATCGCAGAATCCATGAATTTCCGCGCTGATCAAACTCTTGGTGAAGCCGGTCCATCTGGGCACAGAAAGTGTATCAAGAGCAACAAGATTTCGGCGAAACTCCAACCAAGAATTTTGGAGCCCGACGGGTAATGGATCATCCCAATCACATTTCTCTTGCCAAAGAAGTTGTAGAAATATCTTTGCAAGAACCACGACAGGACCAATCAAGCCGAGTGGATCGAAGATACGAGCAGTGTCTGACAGTACGACTCTCTTGGTGATTGTCGCTTCAGTGTTCCACTTAGGTACAGCATATCGAAATTTGTCGGTGGCTGGTTCCCAGATTAATCCGAGGGTTTTGACTGTAGATGTTGAAGAATCTAGTTCGAGCGAAGTGCGATCATCTCGGAGATCTTCTGGAATGCAAGCAAGAACCTCGGCATGGTTGGAACTCCACTTCCTCAACGTGAAACCTGCTCCACCCATTAGGTCCAAAATCTCGTTCACAAACTTCTTCGCTTCTTCTACGTCGTCGGTGCCAGTTAGCAAATCGTCCACGTAAAAGTCCTTCCGAATAACGCTTGTTGCCACTGGGTGAGTAAGTTCTCCTTCTTCTGACAATTTCTGTAGACACTTGGTAGCGAGGTATGGAGCTGACGCGGTACCGTATGTTACGGTGGTTAGCTGATACGATTTAACTGGTTCATTGGAATTGCTCCTCCAGAAGATGCGCAAGAGTGCTTGATCTGACGGGGCCATATTCACCATGCGGTACATTTTCGCTATATCAGCAATTATTGCTACCATTAGGAACCGGAAACGTAGGATGATACAAATTAAGTCCTGCTGCACGACGGGTCCGACCATTAATCCTTCGTTCAGTGATAAGCCAGTCGACGTTCGGCAAGAGGCGTCAAACACCACTCGAAGTTTTGTCGTAGTACTCTCCGGCTTATGAACCGCATGATGTGGTAGATAATACGACGGTTGTTTAAGCTCCTCCTTTTCTGCAACTTCAATCATATGGGCCATTGATAAATATTCCTCAATAAAGTCCACGTAGAGCTTCTTAAGGGTACTGTTTGTAGCAAGACGTTTCTCAAGACCGTGAAATCGCCTAAGTGCTGTAGTCCGTGAATCTCCCAGCTCCTTGATGATGTACTCCTTCTTGGGCATAGTAACAACAAATCTACCTTCCTCGTTGCGAACGGTTGTTTGTTGAAATATCTGTTCACACGCTGCTTCCTCAACTGAAAGAGTGCTCTTGCTGTGGCATGCTTCCAACTCCCAAAATTTAGTAAGAAGTTCACGAAGATCAACAGTAGCACAAGCGTGAACAGCTGTTCTGGAAACTTCTTTGTAACTCCGGGAACACGACCGGAGACTACCCATCCGAAGACAGTTTTCTGCAGCGTAGGACCGTTGTTCGATGTTTTTATCCTTCTATCGTCTAAGAGATCGTAGTAATGTTCAGCACCGATTATCAAATCGATGCAGCTGGGTACATAGAATTCCGGATCCGCTAAAACGACGTCGCTAGGAATGAGCAACTGCTCTAAGGTGATCCGCTGCACTGGCAAGCTGGCAGTGAGTTTTGGCAACACGTGAAGTTGCATATTCTCGGAAAATGAAGAAATGCCAGCTTCTCGAGGACGTATAAGAGCTTCGACCATTTTCGTTGACCGGACCACATTGCCTCCTATTCCAGCTACGGACAAATGGCTGGCCACCTCTTTCAATTTTAGTTTCCGATACAGGTTTGTGGTGATGAAACAATACTCAGAGCAAGAATCGAGCAGTGCTCGAGCAATTCTAGAGTTGCCATAGCGATCGATGACGCTCACTATGGCAGTGGAGAGCAACACTTGACGAGATGATGTCTGTATACGTGTCGGTAGAGCGTTTGTGTGCATTGGAAGTGTAGGATCTGTGGTGGGTGGTGATTGTGTATGCGAATTGTTTGCGATTGGATATGAGCTGGTTGAGGATCCAGTGTCTTGAGTAGGTGTGGTCTGATTCTGGGTTTGTGGCTGTGATTGCTGAGTGTTCACTTTATTCGGTCGATTCTGCACGTGTGGGACGGACGAACCGGTACTTGTCGATGATGAACTCGCTCCACCGTTCGTTGATCCATGATGTAGCAGTGTGTGATGCTTCTGATGACAGTATCTACAGGTTCCATTTGTGCACGACCTTACCAGATGTGATGGTGACAGACAATTCAAGCACAACCCCGAGCGTTTTACTTTGTCGTAGCGCTCGGATGTCTTCATCTTTAGGAATTTTTGACACCGGAATGCTGAATGCTGACCTTCTCCACAAAATGAACATCGATTTGAGGTCCGCACCGATGAATGGCTTACAGACAATTTCGACTTCTTGGGATCAATGGGCTGAGCCTGCTTAACGGGAGCTATTGACTGGAGAATGGAGCACTGGTTTCTTAGAAAATCCATCAGTTCCTCGTAATTAGGGACTTCCTTAGAACTATGATGTGACTCCCAAGCGCGCAAAGTGGTAGAATCAAGTCTAGAGCACACCATGTGAACTAATAAGGTGCTCCAACCTTCCGTGCTCTCGCCTATTTTCTCCAACTGCTGTAAATTACGATCATATTCACTTATCAAACGATTCAATGGGTCGTACCCTTCCCGCTTCATTGACTCCACGGCAAAAAGGGCGTCGATGTGGCTTTTAACGATGAGTTTCTTGTTCTCGAATCGTTTTTGAAGCAATTCCCAGGCAATGGAGTAATTAGCAGCAGTCATCTCGATGGTTCCTATTTCCTGCAGAGCCTCTCCTGTAAGCGATGACCGCAAATACGAAAATTTGTCCATCGCTGTCAGTTGATCATTGCGATGGATCAGACTTTGGAACATGTCACGAAATGTGACCCAGTCACGAGTGCCTCCACCGAATCCAGGTAGGCGAATTTCCGGAAGTTTTACCCTAGACAATGCATTGGTAGCTGGGTGTTTATCTTGAACGTTAACTGCAGACTGGTTACTAATTAACAATACTTGCAGAGAGGCCTTCAGTTCGCAGTAGGTATTTTCTAAAGTTTCCACTACTTCTGCGCTTTCAGCTTCTCGTTGAACTGCCAGCTGCTGTAAACGGGTAGCCCTTTCCTCCGGCTTTTCCTTTATTTCAGTGACAGCCCTTTCATCAACGTCTTCCAAGAGCAAGTCGATCTTCCGACGAACGGTGTAGAATTTCTCCATGGTTGTCTCCAACATCTCCAGTCTCGCATCAACATGCAGTTTATTCCTCTCTGGGT